>JASDQU011027604.1:13168-31765 GCA_032191745.1 Picea mariana | reverse complement strand
GATGCCTTTTCTTTTCTTTTGCTCTTGCTTGACCTTTGAACTCTTGCTTGCCTTTGCCTTGCCCTTGTAGTAGCCTCCTCCTCTCAAGAAAGCCTCCCACAAGATGATGGTGCGCCCCTCTCCTCAAGTGTGCCCCCTCCTCATTCAAAAATAAATAGGGTTATGGGTTCTCCCTCAATCTCCCATGAAGTGTGCCTCCTCTCAACAAGATAAAACCCACCAATGGTAAGCACTCTCCCTTCGCTTGATGTGTCTTCCCTCCAAGAATGCGCCCCTCCACAAGTAATTGCACCCCTACTCAAGCAATAACTCAATAATGGAATGTATCCTCCCTTGTTATGCACCTTCCATCTACTATCAAGAACTCCTCTCCTCAACAAGATGGAACCATCCGCAAGGAGTGCCCAATCTTTGCTTGATGCGCCTCTTCTCATCAAGATGCGGCCCTCCACAAGCACTTGCGCCCTCTGCTAGATATATGCGCCTACAAGGAAGAAGAAGCCCATACTCCATGGATTGCTCTCCATGGTGAACTAGACCCAATATATGGCTTCTCCTATGCTCTCAACCTCAAGCGCCCTCTCCTCCTCGAGATTTGCGCCCAAGAGCTTCTCCTCCTCTTCTCCTTTCCTCTCAAGTGAAGAATGAGTCTCATAAATGCACTATACCCTCCTTTAGCCTCCTTTTACCAAACCCTAAAAGATCAATGGCCTAGATCCAATCTAGCCAAGTCTAATCAATGGGTGAGATTCAATCCCTAAATCTCACTTAGGAAACCCACTTTCCTTAGTTTGCTTTATGTCTATTAATTCACCCACTTTGTGAATTAATTGTCACTTTAATGACTTAAGTGACATATTTCAATTTTGTCTTAAATCTCCTAAGTCAAAGTGAAATTAGAATCATAAAGTAAAGTAACAAGGGTAATAGTCTCCCTTTTTGTTTAGAGACTCATAAACACATGGGGACCACTTTCCAAGGTACCCAAATCTCAACACTCCCTCTTACCGAGGAAAGTGTCCGCCACCACCAATATCATCCCTATAATGGACATGATTGCCTCCTGGCATATAATCGGTGAGTATGGCTGTACCTTGATCAATGAAAGTAGTCTATGTCACAGATCTTCTCAATCTATGTGATCTATAGATAGAAGTGTCTCTCCACCTATCCAAGATCACCTAGATTTTGGTATCAAACCAAAGATCTCCACCTTGGTCTCCCACCAAGGATATCTACCTCCTGGCATCTCGCCAACGGTCACTACTCTTGGCATCTCACCAAGATTCACTCTCTTGGAATCTCACCAAGAGTCTCCCCTATTGGTATCTCACCAAGAGTACCTGGATCTCGACATCTCACTAAGCTCATCAACTTGGCCTCTCGCCAAGTAGCTTCCACCTGAAGTGGATCCAGAACCTGATATGCCCATCTCTGTAGCCACGTGAGGCTCAAGCCTCCATGGTGCCCTGGCATTCCTCCTCATCAATCTATGATGCTCTCAAGCCCCTGCACCAACCCTCTGTCTCGACAAACTGAAGTTGTCCCGGGTGGACCAGTCACCCCTGCTGATGGTGTCCAAGGAAACTAAGTTTGATCTCCCTCTGAATCACTACTATGATTCAGTAGGTCATCCTCAACTCTGTCTCCCCATCTAATGTTGGATGTTGTAACAGCTGACAAAGAACTAGTGAATGCACACTCTCTCGCAAACATTGTATCGAACTCAAGCTCCTCTGTTGTTGTTGCTGAAACATCCTGCTGCTTCTTCTTCTTCTTGGGACATTGTCCTGCATAGTGACCCATCTTTCCACAAGCAAACCATCTCATTGTTCTCATGTCTCTCTTCTTCCCACTACTGCTCTCTCCTCCCTGTGGTGGGGCCCCAAACTTGGGACCCTGCCGACCTCCCCAGTCGATCTTCTTCTTTACCTTTGTCCAAAGAGCATGATCCTCATCACCCTACAATGTATGTTGTTGATGATGTCCAGAAGCCTCTGCCACAAGTCTAGTCTCCTCCTAAACGAAGTCATCCCACATCCTCTCCCATGTGGGCATGACCTCCCTCGCAACAATGCCGCGAACGAATGGACCCTATGGTTTGGTAAAGTTGTTTAAGGTTGTCCTCACCATAGAATTGGGTTCCACCACCTCTCCAACAGCTCTAAGCTCGTCTCTGATCTGGGTGTATCGACCAAGGAATGAAGTAATCAACTCATCTTGGAGCATGAAAATGCCCCTCAGTCGATCATGAAGAACCATCTTCCAGTTCTCATTAGAGCTATGATAAAGCTTACATAGAGATGCCCACATCTCATATGCCCAAGATTTCCCATTCAAGTGGGGAATGATGTGATCTCGCACTGAATCACATATCATCCTCTTTGCGTTGTTGTTCCTCTTCCTGAACTCTGCTAACAAGATGGGAGTCGTAGCAGGAGGAACAACCAAAAGTGCCTCAACTATATTCCATAGTTCTAGGTCCTCCAAGACAAAGACAATCCTCGCCTTCCAAGGCGACCAGTTGCTAGCCCCAGCTAGCCTATCCTCTGCACACATCTGAGATGCTAACATGACTGCCAATTTGCACTCCAACTGATTCTCCAACTGCAAAGGAACGATGTTTCACTCCTGTCAACAGAGGTGTGAAAAGAGGCAAGCGAACACTGACCTCACTCCTAGCAATATAGGTGTGAAAAGAGGTCGTGAAATACAACCTCACTCCTGTCCACGCAGTTGTGAAAAGAGGTTGTCCACAAGTGTCAAACATCAGCCCTGAACTATCCAACAAATCTGCCCACAAGCTATCCACAAACTCTGTCAACAAGCTGCCCAAAATCTTTCTTGAATTGTCCACGAAAATGCTCAAAAATCAGCAAGTCTAAGCCACCATTGGCTTTGATACCATGTATATTTTCTGAGGTCTTATGAGGCTTCCAACTAAGGTCTGTCTTTGACCTTAGTTTGGCTCTAAGTTTCAACTCTGTGGCTGCCCCTTGCTGTTGTTTTAGGACATCAAACAATCACCAACTTTCAGCTCAATATTTTGATGGTTAAGTATCCTTTTGAGGTTCCCTTAAGTGTTTTCTTTACTCAATGTTAGCACATGCAATATACATCAAAACAAATAACACTACCTCTAGATATTTTAACTTTAAAATGTTGATCTACACTTCTAAGCATGCATGAAATTGACACATATGTTTTTGGTCAACATGAACCTAGAAAACCCCCCCCCATGGGGAAAACCAGTTTGGAGCAGATATATATAGAAGGCCTTGTTATCCCCCACTTTTAGGGATAACTAGGAGATTATGTCTCGAGGCCCACAGGTCCTAGACATGGAGTACCGAGAGCCAAATCGACTTGATCATGGCCCTGGAGGGCCCATATTTTCTCCCTTTCAGGGCCTTCACCTTGTCAGCAGCAACAACAACATCCATCACCTTCGGCTTGGTCCTGCATCAAAGATCGTTCTTGCTCCATGAGGTAATGAGTCCGGGTATCATGGTATGTGTCACTTTGATCCTCAAAACCTTTGAATATGTGTATTTGATTCCTTTGTTTCTAACGAGTGCTTGGATCTTATGCTTGTCCACTTGACCATGTCTAGGGGGAATGACAAGGTGCCCTAGCAAGCTTGTGTCTATAGGTTTTGAGTTGCCACGGGGGGTATTTCTGAAGAGCCATCGTCTGTTCCCATCACACATACCACTTTCCATCTTATTTCCCGCTCACCCATCTTGTTACCTTGGTTTGGGCATAGGATTGATCATTTAGGGGTTGTACCTTAACTTGTGGGAAGAATGGGCTAAAGGCCTGGGGGGTAAATGTAGCTGACAATAAAATCCTAAGAATAAAACCTCGATATGCTTTATCGAGGGATCCCCGAGAAAGAAATAAAAGGTTTCTCAGCAAGAAACAAAGGGACTCGTAGAAAAATAAATCAAGACCTAGTTGAGGTATGGGGGGTCTCATCACGAGCCAGCTCATTAGGTCCATGGGTGCCTAACGGTATGACACTACCAACATCTAGTTACCACGCCAGGGTTGCATGGCCAAGAGGAAGGGGGTATCATCATGAGTCAACCTTCTTATTTCCGTGAAAGTACTTGTGGGTAGCATTGTCACTTCTAGTCACCAAGCCAGGGCAATGTCCCTTGACTAAATTCTTGAGAGAAAAAACAATAAAAAGATAAAAAAAATAATACAAGACCTGGTTAGAGGATAGGAGGTCTCATCACGATCCGACCTATTAGGTCCATGAGCATCTAGCGGTATGACACTACCAGAATCTGGTCACCACGCCATGGTAGTGGCCCTTGGTGGCATAGCCAAGAGAAAGGGGGTCTCATCACGAGCCAACCTTCTCATTTCCATGAAATGTTTGTGGCTAAGATTTACACCATTGGTCACCAAGCCGGGGCAGTGTTCTTTGATTAGCATCTTGGAAAAAATAAAGATTAAAAGGCATGAATGGGCTTGGAAATATTTGCATCCATGACATGTGCAGCTCACCCTCCACAGAGGCACCCACTGGTAAGCCATCCCTTCTATCACTGCACCTTTTGCCAATGCATCCCCATCCACCTCACCCACCTGCATGACTTGGATTTAATATTTTCCAGAAAAATCCCTCTACCAGTAGACACTATCCCAATAGGACGTCTTGTCACTTTCCCCAAACTTGTATAATATCTTTGAGCACTAGACTGGGGTGAAGGGGTTTTATGCACATGTTTAATAAATATTGATGATTATATGTGATTGACATTGTGATGATCCCTGTGACTTATGAGCCCATGGAGGGCGTAGTTGTTGATGTGCAAGATCATGCCCGACAGACAGGTACACGTGGGGAGATGATTAGTTCAAACCTCCATGGGGCTGAAGAGCCCACCAGATGGATGCTGAGACCCCAATAGGGGGCAGAAATAGGGCATAGCGTTTGTACCAGGGAAGAGCAGAAGAACCCACCACAGGAAGCTGAGTAGACTTGTACCTAGGGGGGTTGAGCCCTCTCCACAGGAACGTTGGCCTTGGAAGGCCCAAGACGTCTCCCAGGAAGCTCATGATGTCACTCAACAATGTGGACGTCTTGGGAGGCAGATATGGCAGTATTGGCACGTGTGGCAGCTTGGAGAAGCCCAAGGAGGGCTAACGTTTTGCTCTAGGGGGCTGCATTTTCCCTGGAAGGGGCTAACGTCACTCTAGAAAGGGGATGGCGTCTCTTTATTGCTTGATTAGGGTTTAATTTTCAAACATTTAATGTAAAACAATATGATTTTAGTATTTTGGCCTTGTTGACCTTTTTATGACCTAAAAAGTAAATTTAGGTCATTGTACTGTATAAATTGAGGGTTTTTACCTTCATTTTTTTGTCATCTTTCACTCACTCATTAGTGAGGTCTGAAATTTGCACCACTCTTGGAGTTCTTGGCTGAAATTGGGAGGCACACTTGTTGAAGGAAGACATTTTTGGACTTATATTGGCATTTTTGGCATTTCTCTTGGTGGAAGGTGTTACAACTAGGGTTTGCTATGTGATTTCTTGGTTAATGTAAGTGAATTTCTGCAAAACTTCTTAATTGAATGGTTGTAGTATTATTTTCTTGCATCTATTGTTATAATTTGCTGAATAAACCCTAGGTGACAAGCACACATTGAAGGTCCTTGTCTCATGTCCCCATCAAGGTTTTTAGCCATTTGTTGAAGAGGATAGAGCCTTGCCTTAGCAACACTCCATCCCTCTTCTTCCTGCTAGCCATTTTCTTATTTGTTGAGCTAAGAAGGAGAAAACACATCAAGGCCTAGTTCCCCTACACCTTGGTGAGCCGATTTTTCCCTAGGGTTTGCCTGGTAAAGCCTTTCCATAGAAACACGTTACATGTAAAACCTCTTGTCTTAGTTTTATGCAGTCTTTTGAGCTAGTGGTTTTCCGTTTTAGATAAGGAAGGAGGAGAGAACACTGAGGCCTAGTTCCCCTACACCAAAGTGAGCCTCTCTCCCCTAGGGTTTCATCCTCGAGGCCTTGCCATAGCAACACCTCAAGGTCTAACCCTCTTGTCCTTAGGCTTACTACTTTCACTTGATCCTTCAACTTTTGTGTCCTTTCCTTTTGACTCCATATACCCTAATAAGGCATTGATCTAAGGCTTCTTTTGTCTTGAGTAACTTGATCACAACTTCAATCAAACACTTTGAGCAATTACTAATCTTTTTGACCCTAGCCTAAGACTAACCCTACTAATTCATTGTTGTCATCATCCTTTGCTATAAACATCATTGTGCAGCCATCGTTTTACTTTCAAGCAATTGAATGGTTGTTTAAAGGCATTATCTAATGAAGTGTTGATTTGTTACATTGAAAGCCAAGATTCTCTAGCATTTATTGAAGAAGTAATATTGTAACTATTTGCTATTATATAAACATTGACTTCGTCAATATTTATTGCTCAATTGCTTATATCCAAGAAAGTTATTGATCATATGAAGTACTAACCAACAAGCAAGCTTGCATATGCATCGTTTTATTGTTGTCTTGTTCTCGGGAAGGTGACCTTATTGGTTATTACTTCCGAATGTATTTATTGTTTATAAGTGAGGACTTTCTGATCAGGTGGTAACTTGTGAGGGGGGTCATTATCACTCAGCCTTGCTAAATATCTTGCCTTCTCAAAAACTCAAGTTACTGGGGACGTCTACCCTGGGCTTTACCTCCCTAAATAGAAATAACCCTCCCATCGAGGTGACAGTGGGTGGGATTGGTTCAGTTACTCCAGTTTGACCTCTTTTCATCCAGCTACTTTCCTAAACTACAAACTATGCGTTAACATGCCTCAAAGCAAAATGTACAACACATGAAACATATACAAGTGAACATGGTAAATAGAAACCACTCTCGGATGCCTTGGAGTTCCTTGAAGACCTCCCCACAAGCCTTGTGAAGTAAGGCGCCCCTTGCCTTGGTGTGCCTTTCTTCCTTTGCTTGCCTTTGTCTTTATCTTGGTGTCTTTGCTTTGCCTTTGCTCTTGCTTGACCTTTGAAATATTGCTTGTCTTTGCCTTGCCTTGCCCTTATAGTAGCCTCCTCCTCTTGAGAAAGCCTCCCACAGGATGATGGTGCACCCCTCTCCTCAAGTGCGCCCCCTCCTCATGCAAAACTCAATAGGGTGATGGTTTTTCCCTTGTCAAGCGCCCTCAATCTCCCATGAAGTGCGCCTCCTCTCAACAAGATAAAACCCACCAATGGTAAGCGCTCTGCCTTTGCTTGATGCACCTTCCCTCCAAGAATGTGCCCCTCCACAAGCAAATGCGCCCCTACTCAAGCAATAACTCAATAATGGAATGTCTCCTCTCTTGCTATGCGCCCTCCATATACTATCAAGAACTCCTCTCCTCAACAAGATGGAACCATCCACAAGGAGCACCCAACCTTTGCTTGATGCACCTCTTCTCGTCAAGATGCGCCCCTCCACAAGCACTTGCGCCCTCTACTAGATATATGCGCCCACAAGGAAGAAGAAGCCCATACTCCATGGCTTGGTCTCCATGGTGAACTAGACCCAAGCTATGGCCTCTCCTATTCTCTCAACCTCATGCGCCCTCTCCTCCTCAAGATTTGTGCCCAAGAGCTTCTCCTCCTCTTCTCCTCTCCTCTCAAGTGAAGAATGAATCTCATAAATGCACTATACCCTCCTTTAGCCTCCTTTGCCCAAACCCTAAATTATTAATGGCCTAGATGCTATCTAGCCAAGTCTAATCAATGGGTGAGATTCAATCCCTAAATCTCACTTAGGAAACCCACTTTCCTTAGTTTGATTTATGTTTATTAATTCACCCACTTTGTGAATTAATTGTCACTTTAATAACTTTAGTGACTTAAATCTCCTAATTCAAAGTGAAATTAGAATCATAAAGTAAAGTAACAAGGGTAATAGTCTCCCCCTTTGTGTTTAGAGATTGATAAATACATGGGGACCACTTTCCAAGGTACCCAAATCTCAACATAGATGTCGATAACGATGGGAGAGTTTACCCACTGTCACCTCAAATAAACCCTCCTCTTGCTTTAGTAAAGGAGTAATCCAACACAAGGGGGGAATCCCGGGTGACCCTAAGGGGAAATGAGATGAAAAGTGAGAGGATGGAAGTGATGCACCTATAGGTCAAGTTGCTAAGTGATATGTGGATTGATAACGAGTCTCAGTGATGGCTTATGGTTTCCAAGTGTTTGGGTACCTGCGGAAGAGAATTGTACCTTCCCGAGACACAAGAAAAACACGTATACAAGCTCAAAGTTAAGTGAAATAGAATGTTAAGCTTGTTGTCCCTAATTACAACAGTAAACAAAAGAATATATTAGCAAATAAAATAATCAATTACTGCATATTGAACCACTTAAAGAATCAAAATTGTTGGAGAATGAAGCATAAAACATGTAGATTAATCCCCAATACTTTAGCACAAAATTTAGTGGTTTTAGAGGGTTGATAGATGAAGTTTTCAAAATAAGTTTGTAACAACCAAGTGGCTTTAGCAAATATTTTCTACAACTGCAAGTGTTAACCATGAAAACAAGCAAGTAATCTGACAAAAAGTTCACTAATTAGCAGTAGAATGATAATGATGGTTTACTAGCATATTTCCAAAGTTAAATTGCAAGTTATAATCAAAATAGAAGATGATTTGTTGAAACCCTAATGGTTGTAGATTTTAATTAGCTATAGCTCAAGATCCACTTGACCAATCTAGAAACCCTATATGCTTTGGCAAGCTTAAAGCATATAGAAAAGATCCCCACTTAAACATTTCAATATCTTGTGATTCTACGTATCACAATGCAATGATTTTATTTCTCCAATGCAAGAGATCAGTGCCTTTAAGTATTGGGTTATGGAGCCTTAAAAAGAAAGAGCTAGTTGTGCTATTTCCTTGGGGGTGTAATCCATTTTACTCCCCAAGGCAAGCGAAACTAGCTAGGAAAAACCTAGGAGGGTGTAAACCCTTTTACTCCTCCAAGTATTCCTTTGTGCAACAAATTATTCCAAGACAATTATGATGGCCTTAGTGGGGTTGTATACCCTTATACTCCTCAAAATCTTAACAAATTAACCTTGCAACCAAGAAAATAAGCAATAACAAGAGAGATTCCTTACCTAGTCCAAGCACTAACAAGATAAACTCCTTTTAACCAAGAAAAATCCACCATAAAAGAAAGAAATAACCTCCAAGAAATATAACACCTTACTTCTTCATTCAATAGCCAAGACAATTCATCACAAGATATAGTAGCAAGAGAGATAGATAAAATATCCCAAGTAGGGCGCAAATTTCAGCCAAGTAGTCTTCTCACAATGGGAGAGCTATGATCAAAATGAAATGAAATGATTCTTATTTATACAAATCCTCCTAAAAGTGTTTGTCCACTTAATTTTAGGGTAACCACAAAGTAAGGGGTCAACAACCCTTACTTTTCCCCTTTACATCATTAAATTCAAATTTAATTATAAAAAATTGTACATAATAAACCCTAAAGGTGACGTCAAGATTCTAGAGGGTGACGTTTTGACACTTTTTTGCAAGTCCCTGGAGTTGAGGATGGAATTCGTTGGGCCTTCTAGGGGCTCCCTCTTATGCGCTAGGGTTTCCTCCTTCAATCCATGCCTTCTCCCATGAAAGTGTTCCAAGTGCCCTTTGTCATAACCTTCACCACCAAAACCCTAGCCCTAGGGTGACGTCAATCTCTCAAAATGTGATGTTTTGTCCTCAAGAAGCTAAACATTGGGCTAGTAGGGGCTAGGTAAGGTCCTCTATAGTGTCTGCTTTTTCCTCCAAAGGCAACGTTCATCTTCCTTCTTCTCCTAAGGTGTGGGTCATGGTATCCACTATGTGGGCTTCAAGTCCCAAGGAAACCCAAGCTAGGCTTGTTCTTCCAAAATTGTCCACCAACTAGGTCCTGCAAAGACAATGAATGCACCCTCCAAGGACCTCAAGTCAAATGCATCATGATAAGTAAATCAAATCAATAAAAGATCCACCTAAGTGTCAGTGTTTCATGGAAACCTGCACATGAGATCTAGCTAAAGCATGAACAAACAAAGTTTATTAAGAAAAGGAAAAGAGATACACAATGAAGAATGATAATCAATGTATATTATGATCTGATCAATGAGTGAGTGATATTCACTCATATAGGCAATGACATCCTATAATTAAGAATACATGCATAATAGTGATGGTCTAAGATTAGAAAGTCTAAAATAGAACTAGTCAGTTAACTCCAACTGAACTAGTGTTAAATTCTAAAATACAAATTTCTTCAACACTCCCCCTGAACATCACTATGGAGTAAAAAATGAGTCTCAGCTACTAGGCCATTTTAGGTACTCATGTACAATGCAACTAATGAACACTGAATAAAAATGAGGAAAGAGGGAAAACCACGTGGGAACAAAACCCCCCCTCAAAAGATAATGTATCAAAAGAAGAAAATGGCAGTTGTTAGGCAAATGTGTTCTTCACTACAAGACGATCCTGCAAAGTTTGAAACTTATGCTCACTGAAAGTCTTCGTGAAGATGTAGAAATATTTATGGATCTGATGAAGTCCTTTGGCAACCTGTCTAGCCTGGTACCTCTTGATCCTGTGGACCCATCTGCACCTGAAAATATTCCTTTCTGGTGGAAGTGGAACCAGATGCCAAGTCTGGTTCTATAGGAGTGAGTCAGACTCCTTCTATATGGCTGCTTTCCATAATGGATTTACCACAACCCTATTGTAGTTTTGTGGATCAGTATATTGAACCATATAACAATGCATGGGCATCACAGGTTTTGAAGCTGAAAGTACATGAGAAGGCTCCTCATGCTGAGATCGAGTCATCCTCGAATCCAATGGAATCCATGCAAGGTTGTCTACTGCCTGAAGTGTGGTATGTGCCTTCTTGGGCATCTGTTGAAGCTTCGACGCTGGCTTCTTATCTGGTTGTACTACCTACTTATTTCCATGTACATAATCTGAGTGTATGGATTCATCTCTGATGTCTGAAACTGATGGAAGAACAAGAGTATATGCATGTTGCACTGGAGTTGCATGCAAAGTAATCTCCTTCTGTGTAAGTAGAATAGAGCACTCATCGTCAGAAAACTTAGTGAATTTATACAACCTTGACTTGTGATCCACCTCACCAATTGCAATAATGGAATTGTCATGCATGTCAATTACTGAAACTGAATCTGATGTAAATTCAACCTTTTTACCTTTCTGAGTGATCTGATAAACTGAGAGCAGATTCATAGAAATCTTTGGGACATGTAAAACATTCTCAAAACTGCCATTGTGGAGTTCCACTCCCCCTTCTCCTGCTACTGCTAATGGAGTATCATCCCCCATGAGAATAGGGGGTCTTGAGCATGGACTCAAGGAAGAGAAAACTTCCTCTTTCGCTGCCATATGATGGGATGCACCAGAATCTATAATCCATGAATCAGATGAGGAATTAATCGCAACCAGAGCATGATGATTACCTTTCTTAGGAGCAGGATTTTCTTCCTTTTTCTTCTTGACTCCCTCTGGAATGAAGTTTCCAAGGTTGTTCTGCTGAAGTGCATGTTCCATAAGATCAATATGTTTCTTCATGCATGCGGATTCTTCATGATCCGGTTTATTGCAATATGTGCATTGCTTTCCCTTCTTCTTCTTCCCTTTGGAATTTGAAGAATCTTTGGAACCTGAAGAATCCTTGAAGGGTTTGGAATATCCCTCCTTCTTTGACTCTGGATGTAATAACTCCTTTCGTTTTTGCTTCGATTTATGATTGGATGACCCTTTTCCATCATGCATGGTGAGTGCATGTGCTTTGGGATATTTCATGAGGCCCATCTGTATGATTTTTGTCTGCTCTTGTGTGGGAGACTCAATGAACTGAGCCATCGTAGGAATTTTCCAATTTGCACCCAAAAGACATATGCCAGAATGGAAATTGGAGACATATACATCATATTTTGGTCCTAGCTTGGCCAAGATTGTTAGAATAAGTCGTTTATCTTGTGTAGAATTGTCAATACCACATCCACCCAAGCTCAAAATCAAAGATTTAAATTTAGTAAAGAAATCATATATATTATCAAAACTTTTAGGGTCTAAGGTATTCAACTCTACCTCAAGCATACGACCTCGCATCTCATCCTTCTTTCCAAAGAGTCCTTCCAAGGTGGTCCAGATCTCGTTTGGAATCTTGCAGGCGGCAACATGAAACCATAAATCAGTGGATATGGACTCAATAAGTAGTCTCATGGCCTCATCCTTACGATTCGTCCATCTCATCTTCTCAAATGCTGATATAGGTTCTGTTTCTGTCGCCATCGTCAAATTATATAGTCCTTTCCTTCTGAATTGGAATTCTGCCTTGGGCTTCCAATAAAAATTATTGTATGGTGTGAGGATTACCACCAAGTTTGACTGTATAATAGTTGTGCTATCCATCTCTCCCAATGTTTCTAAGAACCACTAAAAATTTACTCTCAATCTGCAAGTGAAAAATTAAGAAATCACGGCAGAAATGACACTTTAAGTGAAGATTCATATCAGTTTCAGGAGGCTATCTTCCGGCTTACTTTCTGAGTAAACGGTGAGGAATCTCACCAAACGGTTGAAAACCCACTTGCATAATGGGTCAATTTACTTCTCTCCCAAGTCGTTTCCTCAAAAAATTACTATTTTGGGAGCAATAACTGTATAAAGGTACAACCACGGATTTAGCTCGCTGAAACTCCGATTTTCCTTATTCTTTGGCTTGTCTGGCTTGCTCGAAACAACGTAGCTCTGATACCATGTCAGTGTTTCATGGAAACCTACACATGAGATCTAGCTAAATCATGCACAAACAAAGATTATGAAGAAAAGGAAGAGAGATACACAATGAAGAATGAGAATCAATGTATATTATGATCTAATCAATGAGTGAGTGATATTCACTCATATAGGCAATGACATCCTATAATTAGGACTGCATGCATAATAGTGATGGTCTAAGATTAGAAAGTATAAAATATAACTAGTCAGTTAACTCCCACTGAACTAGCGTTAAAGTCTAAAATATAAATTTCTCCAACACTAAGCATGTGCATCAAAAACCACCTCATCAAACTAAACAAGTGCTCAAAGACCCTATGCACTTTTCCAAGTTTATGTATGGGAGGGTTGACAATGCGACCTATTGGGTGAATCATACCTCAAGTCTAGCAGTGTTTCCCAAGCAGACCCCTCTCTAGGTCATGTGGAGAAAGTGAAATGGATGGGGGCAAGAATTTTGGGCACGGGGTTCATGACATACAAGGGATCGTAGTGTCTCATTTATGGGTGCCTTTGTAGAGGGTCTGTTGCACCTTCGTTTTCAATGCATCTGTTATCCAAGCCCATTTATTTACATTGATTAATTAAGGTCCAAATACTGGGTACTCCCTATGGGTTAATCGATTAGCTTGGGGGGGAAATACCACAGTGTCATTTGAAGGGATAGGTACACATGGTGCCATGGGGGTATAGTCTAGCGTGTAATGCACCTTGTGTAGATCCCTCAACAAGTGGGTCATTTATATTTCGTGTTTGATTTTGTAGGTCTTTGATTTTTTAGGAGAAACATTTCATTGTTTTCAAGACCGCTTTGGGCGAGCAACTGGAAGGTTCATAATATGGATTTTATCTTTTGCCAGCTATATTTCCTCTGGGCCTTCAACCCCTTCTTTCCATGAAATGAGGGACAATCCCTTCTTGGGTCAATATACTCGAAAATCCCAAAAGATAAGGAGATGAGGGGATGACGTGTTGAAATTGGCAAGTATGGTTGTGAATGGTATGATGACCTGTCAAGGGGACCTACCAGTAGAAAACCTATTCCTAAGGGTGACCACTTACTAAGGCGCAATGTCAACCACCAAGGTGAAACAAGACAAAGAGCATAGTTTCCAAGTAGACGTTACATAATCAAAAGCAGTTTTAAATGCAACAAACTCAAATGCCTCAAATATTGAAATGACACTCACGATAATACCTGACTTGCAGCTCATGGAGCAAGACCCAATGTCTTTCAGAAGTCAGTTGATGTGGTGGATACACTCATGATGAACCTGAGACTTGTGGTGGTGTGATGGGTCTTTGTCTATGCAAGTGGACGTTGTTAGCCATATGCCTCTCGATACTCCATGTCTGCAACCTGAGGGCCTCGAGACATAATCTCCTTAGTTATCCCTAGAAATGGGGATAACATATGGCTCCTACTTGGGGACATGTACTCGTTGTAGAGTGCATGAGAGCCTCAACATCTCCTGGTAGACCCGTGGCTACACACAACGAAATAGAAAATTGTTAAGTATAGCATGGATCACTCATCCTTTGTCCATATAAAGAAATCCAAAACTTAAAAAATGACAACTAATTAATCTAGAAAATATTTTTTTTTGCATTTTTCATATATATGATGAAAAGAGAAATATGTAAATCAATAATGCAAGTAGAGAAAAATGAAAATCAAAGATGATATGTAACTAAACTACTTTGAACAATCAATATGAAAATGCAATAAATCAAGATGATCTACCTACTTACTTGGGGCCTTGGGGCCCTGAAGATCAGGTGATAGGTGATGTCAGGTGAAGTCATACAACCAATGCAACCATGTGTTCATCATTTCATCAAGGTATCTTCCCCTACGCTTAATCATGCAATACAACAAGGATAAATTGAGCACATAATAATCATGAGCATAAATAGACATAATCATGAAATGAAATGAAACTCATGGAGATGGGTGGGAGGGAGGAAATATTGTTGAAAGGAGAAGCCACAATTCTGATCATCTCGAAAATCCTTCTTGAAAGGATATCCACATGCTCGATCAATCCATCTATGAAGATAGATACCATATGTAGATTATGGCTCATCTTCATTCCCAATAGCATGATCGCTACTTCCTGAAGACTGAGAAAAGACATGAGAGATCCCAAGAAGACCCCATGATTTTCTTGAGAAGAAGAAATGAGGTAAGGGACAGACTCAGGTCTAGAAAAACATTGCTTCTTCATCTATGAATCCTCGTGAAAATCCCCAAGATGAAAATACTTTCGCTTTGTAAAGTGAGACTTTGATTCCTCTGGGATGGCCACATCCTGGTGTTCATCTAAAATTGAGGATGAAGGTGGCTGAAAGTCCTCATAGAAAAATTTTGCATCCCAAAAGGATCTGCATCACAACTCTCAAGGGATGACTGAAAACCACATTGAAAATGTAGTGACTGGTCATCCTTGAATGAATGAAACAAATCTGTAACCATATCATCATCAAGCTTCCAAAAATCTGAATCATATACACATGAAGACTGGTCTTCTGAAGATGACAAATCAAATCGTTTTGCTTGAGAGCTACCCTCAATGTCGTAAATGGGGTCTTTATAAAAAATTAAATGACCAAAATCCCATGTGCGTCTCCCAGTCTATATGAAAGTGTCTATATACTCATCAACCATATCCAAGGTTTCCTTCATAAGACCACCAGTATGACTAAAAATGACCATCTCTTTGTCTTCCTGTCCAAGAGGAGCATAGGCTAGGGTGTCTTCAATTGGATCTTCAAATTCTTCATCATTGAGATTAATTTCTTTTTCAACTTCATGTGCAAAGGAAAGCAAGGCTGAAAGACTTCATCTTTGTCAAACGGGACAATGGACACCGATGTCTCATCTCGTTCTTCATCATTGAGATCTTCTTGGTAGCTTTCCTCATGGATATGTTATTCTTCTACAATAGGTGGATGATACTCTTCGACAGTTTTCCATTCCTCATCTATTGTCCTCGCCATTCACCAGAAAACCGTTTTTGCAAAGAGCGTGTTTGAGCTCTTGGAAAGTATCTTTCAAATTATGAGTAGTTGGTCAATAATGCCTGAGAAATTCTTCAATGATCTTTGTAGAAGATGGGATCATTTTTGGATTACATGAGTGTGCAAGCCAACTCCTTTGACTTGATTCCAGTGAAGATAAAAAACATTTCATCAACACATCTTCATGTGTTGATATAATATCCGACATGGGTGACTGCTAGAGATGGATCACCATTAAATTTAGGGCAACTTTCCCTCCACTCCGTAGAGAAATGATTTGGATATCTAGGGATATTATGAACATCAATAGGAGGGTTCAACTTATGGAATGCCCATGGTAAGTCTTGTGAGGCCATAGTTCCATTACTTAGAGTAATACCTCAATGGAGTCGTCAGATGAACTTTATGAAAATATCATTAAGGGTGGAAGGGGAACGTCCTTCAAGTGGAGTTGCCAGACAATCTAGAGGTAATCCTTTGGGATTGAAGCTTGCCAAAGTGTCATTAGGGCACGAAAGAAGGATTCAAAACCTTGCCCGACAACGACGCCAAAATGTTATCGTGCAAACTGTAGGTTAGGAAAAGACCGACCCAATCCACTAGATGACGATAATGGTGGGAGAGTTTACCCACTGTGACCTTATATAAACCCTCCCCTCGCTTTAGTGAAGGAGAAATCCAACACAAGGGGGGAATCTCAAGTGACCCTAGGAGGAAATGAGACAAAAATTGAGACAATGGGAGTGATGCCCCTATAGGTCAAGTTGCTAAGTGAGAGGTGGTTTTATAATGAGTCTCGGTGATGGTTTATGGTTGCCAAGTGTTTGGGTACCTACGGAAGAGAATTGTACCTTCCCGAGACACAAGAAGAAAAACGTATACAATCTCAAAGTTAAGTGGACTAGCAAGTTAAACTTGTTGTCCCTAATTACAACAATAAACAAGAGTATATATCAGCAAAGAAAATAATCAATCACTGCACATTGAACCACTTAAAGAATCAAATAATTGTTATAGAATGAAGCATAAAACATGTAGATTAATCCCCAATACTTTAGCACAATCTTTAGTGATTTCAGAAGGTTGTTATATGAAGTTTTCAGAGTAAGTTTGTAACAACCAAGTGGCGGTAGAAAAGATTTGCTACAACTCCAAGTTTTAACCATGAAAAAAAGCAAGTAATCCGACAGTAAGTTCCTTAATTAGCAACAGAATGATAATGATGGTTTACCGGCATATTTCCACGGTTCAATTGCAAGTTAGAATCAAAATAGAAGATGATTTGTTGAAACCCTAATGGTTGTAGATTTTAATTAGCTATAGCTCAAGATCCACTTGACCAATCTAGACGCCCTAGAGGCTTTGGAAAACTTAAAGCATATAGAAAAGATCCCAACTTAAACAATTTCAATATCTTGTGATTCTACGTTTCCCAATGCAATGATTTTATTTCTTCAATGTAAGATATTAGTGCCTTTAACTATTGGGTTATGGAGTCTTAAAAAGAAAGAGCTAGTTGTGCTACTTCCTTGGGGGTGTAAGCCCTTTTACTCCCCAAGGCAAGCAAAACTAGCTAGGAAAGACCTAGGAGGGTGTAAACCCTTTTACTCCTCCTAGTATTCCTTTGTGCAACAATTTATTCCAAGACAATTATGATGGCCTTAGTGGGGTTGTATACCCTTATGCTCCCCAAAATCTTAACAAATTAACCTTGCAACCAAGAAAATAAACAATAACAAGAGAGATTCCTTACCTAGTCCAAGCACTAACAAGATAAACTCCTTTTAACTAAGAAAAATCCACCATAAAAGCAATAAATAACCTCCAAGAAAGATAGGGCCTTACTTATTCATCCAATAGCCAAGAAAACTCATCACAAGAGATAGTAGCAAGATCGATAGATAAAATTGCCCAAGTAGGGTGCAAATTTCAGCCAAGTAGTCTTACAATGGGAGAGCTATGATCAAAATGAAATGAAATGATTCTTATTTATACAAATCCTCCTAAAAGTGTTTGTCCTTCACCATAACCTTCACCACAAAAACCCTATCCCTAGGGTGACGTCAAGCTCTCAAAATGTGATGTTTTGTCCTCAAGAAGCCAAATGTTGGGCTAGGTAAGGTCCTCAATGGTGTCTGCTTTTGCCTCCAAAGACAACGTTCATCTTCATTCTTCGCCCAAGGTTTGGGTCATGGTATCCAACCTGTGGGCTTCAAGCCCCAAGGAAGCACAAGCTAGGTTTTTCCTCCCAAAATTGTCCACCAACTAAGTTCTGCAAAGACAATGAATACGCCCTCCAAGGATCTCAAGTTAAATGCATCATGATAAGTAAATCAAATCAATAAAAGAGCCACCTAAGCATGTGCATCAAAAACCACCTCATCAAACTAAACAAGTGCTCAAAGACCCTATACAATCTGCAAAGTTTAGGTATGGGAGGGTTGACAATGTGACCTATTGGGTGAATCATACCTCAAGTCTAGGAGTGTTTCCCAAGTGGATCTCTCTCTAGGTCATGTGGAGAAAGTGACATGTATGAGGGCAAGAATTTTGGGGATGGGATTCATGACATACAAGGGATCGTAGTGTCTCATTTATTGGTGCCTTTGTAGAGGGTATGCTACACCTTCAATGCATATTTTTTCGAAGCCCATTTATTGTCATTAATTAATTAACGTCCAAATACTAGGTACTTCCTATGGGTTAATCGATTAGCTTGGGG
>JASDQU011027603.1:19922-31618 GCA_032191745.1 Picea mariana | reverse complement strand
CTCTTCTGAAACATCCTCCAAGATGGCCATAAAAATATTTTGTTCCTTACACTTGTGTCCTGAAAAATATTTTTCATCACAATTATAACAAAGGCCTTTGAGTTGGTGTTCATCCATTTTTGCCCTGGTCAATTTCTGGATATTTAGTGGAGTAGAAGGAGGAGTGGGAGTTACTAGTTTAGTGTGAGGAATAAAGGAGGGCTTTTGGTTTTGAGAAGAGACAACCTGTTGTGCTTCCTTAGATATTTTAGTAGTGTCCACCCAACTTTGAGGCCGAGCCATGAGGACATGAGAACGAATCTCATCCTTGAGGCCACTGATAAAACATTCTCAGAAAAAAGCATTAGACATGCCCTCTGTACGAAAATCCAGACGCTCAAAAGAAGTTATAAAGTTTTCCACTATGCTAGATTGTTTCAACTTTGTCAAATGGCCTAAATGGTTGGTGTCAGTGTCAAAGCATTCATAAATCTTTTCCACAAAGTGTGTCCAAGCCACATACCCTTGGAGGAAATTTTTTCTCCATTTCCACCATTGCCAATGTTCTTGATCTAGATGGAGAACACCATACCGGAGTTTGGCCAACTCATCTGTAATGCCATAAAAAGAGAAATAATGTTCCATTTAAGTTACCCATCCAGTGGGATCCAATCCATCAAATTTTGTCACATCCACATGCAGAATGTGTAGGTCACACTGAAAGTGATGGGGTTGAAAATTCTGGGAATGAGAGGAAGTTTCGCCTTTGGTATGCAAAGGTGGGTCAGATAAGGGAATATCTGCAAGGATATGTAGCTTGGAGTAGATCATCATAGTGACAGATTCAAGTCGGGTAGTAATGTCTTGTTTGAGCTCTTATTTGAGTTATGCGATTGAGGTGATGATGGAGGAATGCATATTTTGATTGATGTTGGAAATATTGGCACTGAGTTGTCACACTTCTTGTTGGGTTTCTGTGAAATTAGAGTGCAAGGTAGTGAAGTGAGCTTCCAATTCTTGGCTACGGGTATGGGCCATGATGACAAGGGAACACGAAAAGGGGTGGGTGGGACCACACAGAAAATGGGTTATGGGTGAAGTGTATCACAAAAATCAAGGCGACGAGTTGAATCCAATGGGGTAAAGCCAAAATAAGGGTGTTGGGTGCACAAGAAAAAAAATTGGTGAAAAATGATATGTATGACTGCGATAAGGGAGAAGAGAGAAATCCAACAGAATAACTCTCAAATAATGGTGCCAATTGAATCTAGACTCGTTTTTTTTTTTTTTACTCTTGCAGAGTTATACTCCTATCTCAAGAATATTGTAGTGATGAAATGCCCAAATGCTTAACAGGAAGAAATGTGTAGTAATTTCACAAATCGAATGCAGGAGACAAATTTGCGCCACAATAGATCTTGTATGTATTCAAGGGTTCTATAGATAAGGGTTTTCCCTGTGATATATCTCTCTGATATACATGTGGGGTCCAACAATAGTACTCGGCCCAATATCTCAGGGCACCAACTAAGGAGGATAAAACATGCCCTTAGTCGTACTACCCGACTACCTAGTTACTAGAGAGTATATTCCCGAGTGTTGTTCTCGGTGGCACTATAACAGTTAGGTGGCCAATTAGTTTATTTATGGAGGGCTTAAGGATATCTAGGGTGATCCATATGTAGGTGTTTTCTGATGCACTACCACTCGAAGGGGTACCAACAAGGGTTACTAGGGTGGCCAACATATGTGTGCTTGAGTACCACTTGTATTTCCTGTGTGTATTTATCCCCGATTGTGGGTTTATACACATAACGACAAATCTTTGTAGCTTAAAGACGCCAGAATATGTCTCTACCCTGAAAAAAATTAACCCAAATTTTTTTGTTGAGGAAGGTGATCTGATACCACTTGTAATATTCCATATATAAAAAGTATGCAGAACATAAATAAATAGCTAGAAATGGCATATGATCAACAATATAACTATAACAACACCACAATAATACAAAATGACCAGAATAATAATAGAAAGACAACTTTGATTTCTGAGAGCAATGTTCACTTTCCTCTTCGAGGGGGAACCTCCAATAGAGAAGAGCTCTATTACAATAATATCCAAGACAAAAGTTCTCATACCCTCGACTCCTATTTATACTAAATATGTCTATCAAAAGAACCATCTAGAGGAAGATCTTTCTAGAAGTGAAAGCTTCTATTAGGTCTTCTTACATTGGAATTATTATTCCTTATTGCTAGGCCTTATTAATATTGACCTTTATTACATGGAAATATATTATTCTATCTACATGAGGGGTTAGGTACCTAACACATATCTTGTGATGGCATGTGGTGATGTTGGTACATGCTTGTAGAGGTATGTGTTGGTGATGTTGGACACTTAGTTGAGAGGTGTCCTTGGTATATGATCCATGTGATAGGATCTGGTTCAGTATCGGTGACAGTGATAGGTTGGATATAGTGACATGTTGGATAAAATGACATGTTACAGATTGATGTGACAGGTTGGATATAGTGACAGGTTGTATACAATGACGGGTTACAAGTTGATGTGACAGGTCGGATATAGTGATAGGTTGGTTACAATGATAGGTTATAGGTTGATGTGGCAGGCTAGATATAGTGATAGGTTGAATATAGTGATAGGTTATAGGTTAATGTGACAGTTTGGATATAGTGACAGGTTGGATACAGTGATAGGTTACAGGTTTATGTGACAATGGAAATGATAGTGACAGTGATAGCTTCATAGTCTGTGACAGTTGGTCTACACTTATATTTTAGGGCGACGTGATGGGGAAAGGAAAGGGGATTGTAACCTCCTTCTAGTTGGTGCCATAGATTTATGGAGTTGGATCTTCCTTCAGGTTGGAGCATGAGAACTAGGTGGTTGTATCCACCTTTTGGTTGGAGCTGGAGAACCCAGAGGGTGGTAGCCTCCTTCTAGTTGGAGCTAGAGAATTCAGGGTGTTGTAGCTTCATTTAGGTTGGAGCCTGTAAATAGGGGTGTGTAGCCACCTTGCAGTTTCTACTGGAGAAGTGGGAATTTGGTGCTTCATATGAATGAATTCTTGATATATATAAGAAATAATTTTGTGGTTTTCTCCCATTTGGTTTTCCACGTAAATACTGGTGTACCATTTTCTTGATGTGATGTTGCATGATTATGATATATATATGGAATGCAATCATAGATGATACATTGATGATAAATTGTTGAACATTGTTGATAAAGTGAAAGAATATATATTGTGGTTAAAAGTGGTATAAAATGATCATACTTATTCACCCCCTTGTCAGTATTCCAACACTATGCATATTCTCTTAGAAGTCCCTTAAAAAGAGAAGGCCATAAGATGAAAATGGCACCATCAAATATTTTTTTGAATAAGAAATCACCTCCTCCAAAAGGAAAAGGAAATACAGTGATCAGAAGGATGGTAACAGAAGGAAAATGAAATACATTAATCAAAAGGACTCCTCCTAATAGATATCAACATATCTTTCATGGATATTTCTATTCATGCAACAACTTTGGACACAAAGCAGTACATTGTAAATCCTATAGAAAATAAAAACCAAGAAATGTCCAAAGATATAAGAACAACAAGAATGATATAGAGAAAATAAATTATAATTCATTCTCTCCTTTACAAAAGTGAAATGTTGAATGCCACAAGTGCAACAACTATGGCCATAAAACAAGTGAATGTAGCTTACCAATGAAATCCTTGAAGCTAAGCAACCCTAACAAATAGGATAAGAAGATATGGAAAGAAAAGAATATAGAAGAAAAAGTAACATAATGTAAAGTGGCCCTGTATGCAAAGAACAAAAAGTGTCAATGGTATATTGATAGTGGATGCTCAAAACATATGACATGAGATAAAAGGAAAATTTCTCACTATGACAAAGAAGGATAAAGGTAAAGTCACTTTTGGAGATAATGTATCTGCCAAAATACTAGGACAATGTACAGTTTCCTTGTGATACAAGAAAAATAAAGAAAAAAATGTGTCGCTAGTAGAAAATTTAAAACCTAATCTACTCAGTGTAAGCCAAACTATGATCAGGGACATATACTCCTTTTTTACTCCCAAAAATGTGAAATAAGAGAAGAAGGATCAGGAAAATTAGTTGTTATTACAAAAAGAACCTCAAGAAATGTGTATATATTAGATATTGAGGAAGAAGAAGAATTCCATATGAGTCAAGTAGATGAAATTTGGCTATGACACAGAAGGATGGGACACTTGAGATTTGATAACCTGATCAAAGCTAGTAAAAAGGTAGATGTAAAAGACATGCCAAAAATCATCAAGCCCTGATGATCCAAATTTATGAGTGGAATGAAATAAATAACAGGTCCTGAATACAATAACACAGTTATACAGAGAAAAGCAACATCTATCCAATGAACAATAAATTCTATTGAATAAATGAAATAGGTTGAAACTATAAAACTGCATATCTGAAAACAATTTGCTCGAATGGTGGTAGCTATCTCTAAGAATATATGTGGCTTCTACATGCATCCGTCTTAGCAGAATGATTACAATGAGGCTCCATAGGTCTTTTTAAATTACTCATGAATGCCAAAAACCTAACCCTAGGAGATGAAACGCCAAAAGTTATGTGGGCCCTGATGGGTAAGTTGGTACCTTAACTTTCCAAGGTCATAAATTTTGTGTACGACCTCTACTTTAGGTGCGTGATAGCCCGTTGGAAAGGTATTTTTGAGAAATACACATTATTTCGTGAAACTCTAACTTTGTCTACAGTTTGAATGTGGCAATCCAAAAAAACATTGTTTAGATCCCCAAAACTTCCCTGGAAGTATAGAAATATGTACTGACTTGAAAAATTCCAAAATAAGCCAGTTGGATTAGGTGGGTGCCCACCAATATCCAACTGGAATTTGTGTAGGGCTTCAGACAACCCTGAAAGTGTAGAACCCACAATTACAAGAATTACATAAGAACTTACTGAACTAAAACTGTCAAAAGGATCCAGTTGGAATAGGTGGGTGGCACGCTCTCTTTGCATGCTCTCTTGCAGGAACACAGAGGTGGCCCTGATGGAATAACAATTTGTACTGAATGTGAAAATCAGTGATATTCACACTTGTACCCAAGAGATGATAGGTTGTAGTGAATTCAAGATATTTCTGATAAAGTTGGGGCCACTCAGATACCTCATTCCCACAGGAATCGAGCACGGTGGTGAGTGTAGCCACGGGAGGTTGACTGAGGCAGTCAGCGACATGATTTGTGCTCCCTATCTTATACTTGATGCTGATATGGAACTATTGCAGGTATGTGGACCACTTCTGATGGTGGTCATTCTACAACTTCCCCTATGTCTGTATGAACTACAGAGGCTTGTGATCAATTTGGATGACTATCTCCTTTCCTAGAATGTAATGTTTCCATTGACAACAAGATTTTACAATGGAATACATTTCCTTGTTAGAGGTGGGGTATTTCCGGACAGTAACTGAGAGTGTCTCACTATGGTATACTACCATATGACCATGTTGAGTGAGAATTGCACTTACAACATAGTCATATGCATTGTTCTAAATCTCAAATGGTTGTTGCAGATCGTGTAAGGAAAGTATTGGAGTCGAGCATAAGTAATGCTTCATATCATCAAATTCTCATTGTTGTTATTTCACCCACATAAAATTTTCCTTTCCACCACCCTTGGTCACTTGAATGAGGGCCCATGCAATATGGGAGAATCCCAACATGAACCATCGGTAGAAGTTTGCAAGTCCCAAGAAGCTCCAAAGCTCGATTAGTGTGGTTAGGGCTGACTAGTTATAGATGATTTGGATCTTAGTCGGATCCACATGTACCCCATTTTCATCAAAAATGTATCCCAAGTATTGGACCATGTTTATGCCAAATGATCATTTTTCCAAGTTGGAATATAGCTTGTGTTTCCATAGAGTGCTCAAAACATGCTGAATATGTTGCATGTGATCCTCCCAAGTTCTGTTGAAGATGAGGATGTCATCCATATATACCACCACAAAAGAGTTTGTGAAGGGTCTCAATACATCATCCATCAACCTCATGAAAGTTGTTGGTGCATTTGTTAGTCCAAAGTGCATGACCAACCATTCAAGGAGACCTTCTTTAGATTTGAAATTTGTTTTCGATACATCAATCGATTCGATGGGAACTTGGTGGTAGCCAAAATTCTTGCTGAATAACTTGGCCCCCTTGAGTTGGTCAAGAATGTCATTAATTTGGGGAATTGGGTATTGGTTCCTGACTGTGATTTTCTTTAATGCTCTTTAATCAATGCAGAGACACCAAGTCCTGTATTTCTTCTGCACCAGTACAATCAAGATTCTGCAAGGGGAGGAGCTGGGTTTGTGTGCCCCTTTTGAAGCAACTCTTGGATATGATGATTGATTTCTTCATTTCCATCAGTGAGAGAAGATAAATTGTTCCATTAGGAAGAGGTGCACCGGGGGTTAGATCAATTGGATGCTTGACTTNAGAGGCTCTGTCTAGAGGTCAAGGATGTGGTGACAACCTTCTTCTTACTATGAGCATGGAACACAAAGAAGATGAACTTCTCGTTTAGTGAAATGACTTTACTGCATTGCTTAGCAGAGATTAAAGAAATAGCGGTAGGTGGCGCTACCTCTGGTATCCTTTATAATTGTCTACCAAAAGTAATAATAACATTGCAGAGTCTATACTCATACACAATATGTCTCTTCCACAAATATGGTTGTACTAAAATAACATCACAAACTTCAAGGGGAGAAACATCACACAATACCGCATCTTTGAATGGATTGATGTCGTAGGGAAGAAAAGATTGTTGGCTGACATAAAGATCTCTTCCTTGGCAAATCCATTCGATGGTGTATGGTAGGAGGTGTGGTGTCATCGACAAGTCCAACCTCTTAATGACTTCTAGTGATATCAGGTTCTTATGATTGCCTCTATCGACAATGAAATGAAGTGGATTCCCATTTACTCACATCTATGATTGAAAGAGGCATTACCCTTCCTCTATTTATTCTAGTTCACTTGAATGGACTTTGGTGGTAGTGACGGTGGCATTGGGTTTGAAATCAATGGTATGATTCCCTCTTTCTAGATTTTATTTGGAGTCATAATCTTCCTTTGGCTCGAAAGATTTCATCTCGGCCATAAGTGACTTCTTGGAGTGACATTATTCGGTGTTGTTCCAAGGGATTTTATGGTATTCACACCACTTTCCTGTGTCCTTCTTCAACTTCTCATTACCCTTCTTGTGCTGTGGCTTGGAATGGTTGTCCTAAGAGTGAGCATATTTTCTTTGTCCCTTGTTTTGTGCGTTTGGGCCCCCTTTTCCCTGCTTTGGCTGTGAGGAGTTTCCAGATCCAAACTCTCTCCTCTTTTGCTTAAATTTATGCTCGATCTTGACAACATGTCTATAAGTCGTACCCAATGATGCGATGTCTAGAAATTCTATTTCTATTTGAATGTATCTATGCATACAAACACAATATTTGAGCAATAGATTTTGTTTAGAGTCTTTGATACCCAATTTGGTGTGCAAGGTATGGAAAATATTGGTGAAATCTGGTACTGTCTGGTCCCTTTCCTAACCTAGGGTATTCCATCTTGTGTATTGTCGTAGCTTCCAATAGGGTAGTATTGTTATTTAATGACATCCCTGAAGGAATAACATGTGGGGGAAACCAAAAATATTGAATATTCCTCTATGTTCCTTTTCTCATAGTAAGTATCCCACCAGTCCTTAACATGGGGGACAACCTTGAGGAGTGCAGAAGTAATCTTTTCCCTATTGGAAAAATTGTGGACCGAAAAATACCCTTTGAGAAAATTCATCCATTTATCTATAGAATCTGCATCTATCAATCCTTCAAATAATGGAATATCAAAATTTAGTCGTACCTTTAAGGGGTTTTCATGTCCACTTTATGAAGATGTGTCTCATGTGGGAAGTCACCGAAGGATTTGTACAAATTTTTCCATCATTTTGTTCCTATGTCACACAAGGGCTTCCTCGAGAAACAGTTTAAAAGGATCTCCTGCTCCATCATATTTATTCTCATCCCCCATGAGTTGTGGTTGGGCTCGGTGTGACCGATATTGAAAAGGCTCAATTGGTTCGAGTCCCAACTTCTTGTACCTAGATCTTGTCGAAGACATGCATGAAGAAAAATAAATGAAGAGTAGACCTCTTTGATACCACTGATATGGATTTATGATCAGAATAAAATAAATAACAGAATGAATACAATAACATAGAGATACAGAGAACAACAACATATATCCAATGAATAATAACTTCTATTGAATAAATGAAATAGGTTGAAACTGTAAAACTGCAGAATTGAAAACAACTTGCTTGAATGGTGGTAGCTATCTCTAAGAAGAGATGTGGCTGCTACGTTCATCCATATAATAAAAATTATTACAATGAGGCTCCAGAGGCCTTTTTAGCATTACTCATGAATGCCAAAACCCTAGACATCCAAAAACCTAACCCTAGGAGATGAAACACCAAAATTTATGTGGGCCCCAATGGGTAAGTTGGTACCTCAACTTCTCGGGGTCGTAACATTTGCATACAACCTCTATTTTAGGCGTGTGATAGCCCGTTGGAAAAGTATTTTCGATAAATACACATTATTTCGTCAAAATCTGACTCTGTCTACATTTTGACTGTGGCAAGCCAAAAATAAATTGTTTAGGGACCCAAAACGGCTTTGGAAGTACATAAAGATGTACTGACATGAAAAATTCCAAAATAAGCCAGTTGGATTAGGTGGGAGGCCACCAATATCCACTTGGAAGATTTGTAGGGATTCATATAACCCCGAAAGTGTAGAACCAACAATTACAAAGAATTACAAAAGAACATGTTGAACTACAATTGTCAAAAGGAGCCATTTGGAATAGGTGGGCGGACACCAATATAAACCTGGATCACCTCAGGTCATGTTTGCAAACATTATCAATAAGGGAATGAGACAAGAATCAGATTCAAGAAAAAATAACATTCTACCTCAAAACCCTTGGAGATTTTTCACAATGATCTTTGTGGGACCTATAGGACTAGAAGCATACAAGGGGAACACTACTTCATGTTTATCATTGATGACTACACAAGGATGGCCTGGGTATATTTTCTTAGAAAAGTATGAGGCATTTGAAAATTTTAAAGTATTCAAAAATTATGTAGAGAATGAAACAGATCTCAAAATAAAATGTTTAAGATCAAATAATGGAGGGGAATTTGCTTCTAAATAATTCAATAAATTTTGTGAATATCATGGAATTAAGAGATGATTCTCATCTCCAAGAACTCCTCAACATAATGGAGTTGTTGAGAGGAAAAATAAAATTGTTCAAGAGGCTGCAAGAACTATGTTGAATGAAGCCAAGCTTCCAGAAATTTTTTGGAGAGATTCAATATATACAACAATCCACATACTTACCCGAGCACAACTTAAAGCTAACCATGAAAAAAAACTTTATGAATTGTTGTTTGGAAGACCAACATCTGTGAAACATTTCATAGACTTTGGAATTAAGTGTTACATCAAGAGGGATGAAGATGATCTAGGGAAATTTGACTATAGATCAGATGAAGGTATATTTTTGGGATATTCACCTAACAAAAAGGATTACAAGTGATATAATCTAAGATTGCACAAAATACTAGAAAGTGCAAATGTGAAAATAGATGATCTAAAATTGAGAAAAATCAAATATCAAGATGAATAAAAAAATGATTAATGGAGAAGAAACAATGATGAAGAAGAAGATGGCGAATCAAAAAATGAATAAGATACTCAATAAATACAAGAGAAAGAACCACAAATTAATGATGAGAAGTATGAGGAAGAAACACCCTTTCCAAAAGCACCATCAAAAAGAGTTCAAAAGAATCACCCTGAAAATCAGATTATAGGGGATAAAGATTCAAGTGTAGAAACAAGAAGGAAAATCAGATTTTATTCTAAACAGAAAATGATTTCATTAATAGAACCCAAAAATTTTGCAGAAGCCAGCAAGAGTGAAGACCAGATAAAATAAATGAACGAGGAACATGATCAAATTGAGAAAAATAATACATGGGAACTTGTCCCTAGACCCAAGGAAAAGAATGTCGTAGGAATCAAGTGGATGTTAAAAAAAAAACTCAATGAAAATGGACATATCATAAATAACAAAGCTAGATTAGTATTCAAGGGATATGTCCAAGTGGAATGTATTGACTTTGAAGAGACGTTCTCCCCAATAGAAAGACTAGAAGCCATCAAAATGTTCCTGGAATTTGCATGCTTCAGAAGCTTCAAAATTTATCAAATGGATGTCAAGTCATCGTTTTTGAATGGAACATTAGAAGAAGTCTATATTGAGCAACTAGAAGGATTCATATTAATATAAAATTAGGACTATGTGTGCAAACTAAAGAAGGCTTTGTATGGTATTAAACAAGCCCTTAGAGCATGGTTCTCAAAACTTTATCAGTATCTGCAAAATCAAGGATATAAGAGAGGGAATACTGACAACAACCTATATATCAAAATTGAGGATCAATGTATGATTTTTGTGGTGGTATATGTAGATGATATCATATTTGGAAATAATCTTACCATACTAAGATAAAAAATTGCAACAAAAATACAAGAAGAGTTTGAAATGTATATTCTAGAAGAACTGACTTTCTTCCTAGGTTTACAAGTCACTCAAAAAGATAAAGGAATAGTCATTTATCAAGATAAATATGTCAAATAAATGTTAAGTAAATTCCAAATGGAATATAGTAAACCTATGTGCACTCCCATGGTCACAAGATGCAAACTAAGCCTAGAATATGACTCACCAAAAGTAGACCAAACTATGTACAGGTCAATGGTTGGAAGTATACTATATACAAACAACAACAAGACCTGACATCATGGAGTTTGTAGGAATGGTTGGAAGATTTTAATCTGCACATAAAGAATCTCACTTAAAAGCAGTAAAACAGATATTTAGATATCTTAAAGCTAACTCAGATTTTGGATTATTGTATCCAAAGAAAAAGGACTTTCAATTGAATGCATACATTGATGCAGATTGGGATGGTAGTGTAGATGATAGAAAAGCACCAGTGGAGGAGAATTTTTTATAGGAAAATGTATGGTGGCATGGATAAGAAAGAAACAAACATTTATATCACTCTCTACTACATAATCATAATACATTGTTGTTCCATATTGTTGCACACAAGGATCTAGATGAAACATACTCTAAAATATTTACAAGTAAAATATGATCATCCCATCACCATTAACTATGATAACACTAGTGCCATAAATATATCAAAAAATCTTGTAATTCACTCTAATACCAAACATATCCCAATCAAATATCATTTCTTAAGGGATCAAGTTGCTCAAAAATTGATGAAAGTAGAATATGTAGGCATAAAAGAACAAATTCCAGACATTTTTACAAAACCCTTACCTAGAAGTACATTTGAAAATCTAAGAAAAAAATTAGGGGTAACCTCCATACCTCATTAAAAAAATTGCATAAACAAATATATGGACAGGGGGAGCATCACCTAAAGGGGAGCGTCACTTCAAAGGGAGAAAAAAAATACCCCCTCTGTCATTGTTTTCAAAGGGGGAGAGAAAATAATATTAAGATCTATGGTGTTTC
>JASDQU011027602.1:5131-16586 GCA_032191745.1 Picea mariana | reverse complement strand
ATCATGTCTTAACACCCTCTCAATTTTAACCACTATGCATCCTTTCTTTACCATCCTTCCATGCACCTTATGACCAAGCTCTGTATTGAATATGGAGCCCTGACCTACCTTCACTCCATATTGTAGAAGATCTACCTTGTCTCCAATAGAAAATGCATAAGAATCATTTGCATCTATACACAAAATTAAAGAAACTCAGTATTTGCTAAAAAAAACATCCGGTATACTATCAATAACACTTAACACATGCTTTGATATTTTTATTTACCTATGTTGTGCCTAAAATATATGATCTTCCATGGATGTATGTCCCCTTCATCAACATCTTCCACAATCATATGTGGTTGAGTGAGATCAATTATCAAAACTATAACATATCCTGTATTAACCCTTTCTCTGCCACAATAAGTCCCAGTGTCTATAGATTCAACCCTTCCTAGCCCAATAACTTGACCATTAATGAGGAGGTCAACATAGTCCCATTTTGTCAAAATTATATTTTCCATTGTAACTCCTATGAATTCTGTAACACACAATTGAATTGTAATTTGTAATTAAGGTTAAATGACGTAGAGTGTCTCTTATTTTTTAGCAAAAACACAACCTTCAAAAAAGTAATATAGTTGCAATAATTAAAAATGGTGTGCCAATGATTTTGTACACAATGAAAAACCTTTCCCCACCATCCACCAAAAGGCACTCTACATATAAATTACACACAATTAGAGATCTAAGTATATCAAAGAATTACAAATATCAACTCACATCAAACCACGAAGTTCCTATTTAACTATGGAGATGGCGCTTGTTTTATTGTTGTATGTGTATGAATTGTGCTCATACAAAATTTTACAAAATAAGAAAGGAGAGGATTGATTTGAATTGTAACTATATGAACTTGGCATATCATCCATTGGTCATCTCATTGCACATATACCATGCCCATTCTTATGATGTGCCTTCAAGCCAATTTTTATTTTATTTGTGTGCTTCTCAATTTCCTAGCTTCAAAAGAAATTATGCCATATGATAGAGTTCCTTAGGTCAAAAATTAGGGTGTTGTAAGGAATAACACAAGCTCCCACCAAATGAAAATTTTCTCTTAACCTGATACCATCATGTAAATATTCTCTAGAAATGACATTCTCATTAGTCATGTGAATTTTTCCCCCAATTGCTTTTGAGAACCCCACTTTTTCTATGTTGACATCAACCTAAGGCTCTCAATCTCACAAACCACTCTCTCTATATATTCCAATCCTACCTAGGCTCCAATACCATATGAAATTTTACCCCTACAAGAAATACATAAACACAAGCATGGAGACATAGATAAAATCCCATATCTAATGTGTAAATCCAAACCCAAGAAAACCACACAAAGATATATTTAGTACCCTTGACCAAGTCAACCAATACCATGCCCAATTCAACCAACATCATCTGTTTGAGACACATTATAATGTATACAATAAGCCTTTTAAATACAATTCCATCAAATGAAAACCATGTGCCACAATAAAACACAAACACTCAATGATTAACCTAACATGGCTTTGAAAGGGAAAGGAGAAATTGGTATTGCTAATGAAACCAATATGGAAGCCAAGTCCTATTACTAGTAGTAAGGATGAAGTTCAATATTTAGGAAGAGGATAAAGCAATGTCCATAATAGATCTCTCATTTTGTAATAATATTCAAATAGACACCAAGAATTATAAGACCAGCAAAAAGATGTAGTACTATTTAGTCCAAAATAGGTAATGTACTTCGATAAAAAAATTTATAACTTGAATTATGTGGAGGGAAAACATATGAGTGATCACATTTTTTTACCAACCATGCCCAATTCAACCAACACCATCCATTTGAGACACATTATAATGTAGACAATAAGCCTTTTAAATACACTGCTAACACATGAAAACCATGGGCTAAACCATGTGACACATTAAACCACAAACACTCAATGATTAACCTAACATGGCTTTGAAAGCGAAAGGAGAAATTGGTATTGCTAATGAAACCAATATGGAAACCAAGTCCTCTTACTACTAGTAAGGATGAAGTTCAATATTTAGGAAGAGGATAAAGCAATGTCCATAATAGAAATCTCATTTTGTAATAATATTCAAATAGACACCAAGAATTATAAGACCAGCAAAAATATGTAGTACTATTTAGTCCAAAATAGGTAATGTACTTCCATACAAAAATTTATAACATGAATTATGTGGAGGGAAAAGGTATGAATGATCACATTTGTTTACTCAATTTATTTTCCCATTTTGCTAGTGTTAGGGATGACTATAAAGTTTTACAATCCCAACATTTCTAATTTTATTGAATTCATTGCCATAATCACTTTATACTTTGAAAATAATAACTTATGTTGAACAGAGAAAATTCATATTCTGAGATGGTTTTTGATGCATTGTAAGAATAAATTAGAAGAATTGATGCAAGAACACCAACATTGGGGGATAAGTTTCTTTCTATGCCAAAAGAAAGGGGAAACAAAATATTTTCCAACAGGGCCATGTTGAAAGAGTAACAAAAATGGGTGCAAAAGAAACAAAATGAAACAATTTATGAAGTAATGTAAGGCCACACTACATGCCCACAACAGGGTAGCAAGCAACCAAAAAAATATAAGAACAAGAAAAATATAAGGTGCAATTATTGTCATATGTTAGGGCTCATACAAAGATACTATTCGAAGTGGAAGATTGCATTATTTCATCTTGTCATATGTAGAAATCAACATGATCAAGATTTTAAACTTGATATGGAGAACTCCAATGACTAATATTTCTTCACTATATACTTATGAACGACATAGCACATGAGAAGGAAATAAAAAATGCTCTAGATTTATTGCCATCTTTACATGAATAGAATTATTTAGTTTGGAGATAAAAGCTGCCATAAAGTATATGACGTTGGAGAGTTGCAAGTCCATGTTGCTAATGGAGGAATATTCTGCAAAGAGTGTTGCATGTGCCAAATTTGGAAAGAGATTTGAAATCTATTGCAAAAATAATAGATTTTGGCTAGAATGTTAAATTCCACTAAAACAATTGCCATTGTGAATAACCAAGCGAGGAATGTTCATTTACATGCTCTTAAGAAGAGAATTTATATGTTTTAAAGTTAAATTTATAAGTTTCATCATCTATTATAGAAAATAGTTTTTGGACTAGTGTCATTAGAGGTTTCTTCATGTGAATGCCAAAACTCTATTATAAATGAAAAATAAAAGCATGGTAAATTGGATGATGAACCAAAAGAAATGATTCTAATTTGGACTCATGAGTATTATGCAATTGACAAGAAAATTAGAAGGCATAATGTCCACACTAGAATGACGGGTGCTAGATTTAGTGCAAAGTGATATTTTTCATCCTAAATATGTAGAATATGTATGTGGGATGAATTTTTTTAGAGATTTCTTTGATGAGTTTAGCAGAAAAAATTGTATTTATTAGTATAAAATGGTTGGTGCATTTAATGTTTTTCCACAATTTCAAGCAATGGTTGAAAAGTAGTTGGAGCCCTCAAATTCTTTTGCAATAAAGATAACATAATGACAATCTCATGAGTCATAACCATGAGGAAAATCTAGTGCGTGATAGATTACCATCTTGAACAAGCAGGAGCACATCTCAAACATCATCCCATCGTGGGGGAAAGCTAGTGCGTGCTATCTTTCCCTCTTGCACAAGTAGGAGAACATTTTGAAAAACATCATCTCACCTTGGGGGAAAGCTAGCGCATACTAGCTTTCCCTCTTGCACAAGAAGGGGTGCATCTTGAACAACATCATCCATCCGAGGGGGAAAGCTAGCACACCCTAGATTTCCCTCTTAAAAAAGCAGGAGCGCATCGCGAACAATATCATCCCACCGTGGTGGAAAGTTAGTGCATTCTAGCTTTTCCTCTTGCGCAAGTAGGAGTGCATCTCAAACAAACTCATCCCACCATTAGACGTGTTAGCTATCCTCTTGCACAAGAAAGAGTGCATCTCAAACAACATCATCCCACCAGTGGGGAAAGCTAGCGCGTGCTAGATTTCTCTCTTACACAAGCATGAGCTCATCTCGGACAACATCATCCCATCGTGGGAGAAGCTAGTGTGTGCTAGCTTTCCCTCTTACACAAGCACAAGCTCATCTTGGACAACATCATCCCACTCTAGGGGAATTATAGCTTGTGCTAGATTTCCCTAATGGGAAAACACGAGCTCATCTTAGACAACATCATCCCACCATGGGGGAAAGCTAGTGCATACTAGCTTTCCCTCTTGCACAAGCACAATCACATATCGAACAACATGATTCCACCATAGGAAAAAGATAATGCAAGGTAGATTTCCCTCTTTCATAAGCACAAGCCCAAACACATCTTGAACAACATCACTCCAACCAAGGGGAAAGATACCGTGTGCTAGTTTTCCCTCTTGCACAAGCACTAGCGCATCTTGAAAATCATCCCACCATGCAGGTAAGCTAGCGTGTGCTAGATTTCTCTCTTACAGAAGCATATATGCATATAAAAAAACATCATTTCACTGTGGGTGGAAGCTAGTGCATGCTATCTTTCTTTCTTGCACATGCACAAGCACATCTCGAACGACATCATTCCACTGTGGGGGAAAGCTAGTGCATGCTAGCGTTTCCTCTTGTGAAAACAAGCGCATCTTGAACAACATCATTTTAACATGGAGGAAAGCTAGCACAGGATAGATTTCAATATTGCAGAATGACAAGTGCATCTTGAAAAACATCATTCCATTGTGGGGGAAAGCTAGCGCATGATAGCATTGCCTCTTGTACAAACAAGCACATCTTGAACAACATCATTCCACCATCAAAGAAATCTAGCGTGTGCTATTTTTCCCTCTTGAACAAGCAAAAGTGCATCTTGAAAAACATCATTCCACTGTGGGGGAAATCTATCTTGTGCTAGCTTTCCCTATTGTGAAAGCACAAGTGCATCTCGAACAACATCATTCCACCATGGGGAAAAGCTAGCATCTGTTGGATTTTTCTCTTGCACAAGTATAAATGAAATTCGAACAACATCATTCCATTGTGGGGGAAAGTTGATGCATGGTAGCTTTACCTCTTACAAAAGCACAAGTGCATCTTGAACAACATCATTCCATTGTGGGGGAAAGCTAGAACTTACTAGATTTCCCCCTTGCAAAAGCACAAGCACATCTCGAACAACATTATTACATGATAGGGGAAGGCTAGAGCATGCTAGCTTTCCCTCTTGCACAAACACAAGCGCATCTCAAACAACATCATTACACCATGGGGGGATGCTAGAACTTGTTAACTTTTCCTCTTGCACAAGCGTGTTTCAAACAACATTATCCCATCATGGGAAAAAGCTAGTGCATGTTAGCTTTCCCTCTTGTATAAGTACAAACGCAAGTACATATCGAATAACATCATTCCACCATGGGGGAAAGCTAGCACACTAAGAAAAAATGCATCTTGAACATCATCCCACCATGGGGGAAGCTAATGTGTGCTATATTTCCCTCTTCCACAAGCATATACTCATCTCGAACAACATCATTCCACTATGGGATTAAGCTAGTGCATGCTAGTTTTCTCTCTTGCACAAGAACAAGTGCATCTCAAACAACATCATTTCTCTGTGGGGTCAAACTAGCATATGCTAGCTTTCCATCTTGCAGAATCACAAGCACAACTTGAACAACATCATTCCACTATGGGGGAAAGTTAGAGCATTCTAGATTTCCCTCTTGTACAAACACAAGCGCATATCAAACAACACCATTCTCGCATGTACGAAAACTTGCACATGTTAGCCTTCCCCCTAACACAAGAACAAGAATATCTCAAACAACATCATTCCACTGTCAAGGAAAGCTAGTGCATGCTAGTTTTCCCTCTTGCACAAGCACAATTTCATCTTGAAAAATATCATTCCACCATGGAGGAAGACTTCGCCTACAATCACTCCCTCTTGCACAAGCATAAGCGCATCTTGAACAACATCATTCCACCATGGCAGAAAACTAGCGCATGCTAGGTTTCTCTCTTGCACTAGCATAGGAACATCCCAAACATCATTCCACCATGGGGGAAAGCTAGCACGTGCTATCTTTCCCTCTTGCACAAGCACAAGCTCATATCAAACATCATTCAATGTGGGGGAAATCTAGTGCATGCTATCTTTCCCTCTTGCACAAGCGCATCTCGAACAAAATCATTCCACCATGGAGGGAAGCTAGTGTGTATGGGATTTCCCTATTGCAAAAGCACAAGTGCATCTCAAACAACATCATTTCACCATGGGGGAACCCTAGTGTGTGCTATCTTTCCCTCTTGCAAAAGCACAAGAACATATCAAACAACATAATTCCACCGTGGGAGAAAGCTAGCACGTGCTATCTTTCCCTCTTGCATAAGCACAAGTGCATCTCGATAAACATCATGCCACCACAGGGGAAAGCTAGCATGTGCTAGATTTCCCTCTTGCACAAGCACACATGCATCTCAAACATCATTCCAATGTGAGGGAAAGCTAGCGCATGCTAGCTTTCCCTCTTTCACAAGCACAAGTGCATCTTGAACAACATCACTCCACCGTGCGGAAAAGATAGCATGTGCTAGTTTTCCCTCTTGCACAAGCACAAGCGCATCTCGAACATCATCCAACCATGAGGGAAATATAGTGTGTGCTAGATATCCATCTTGAACAAAAAGGAGCACATCTCAAACATCATCCCATTATGGGGGAAAGTTAGTGCCCCTGCTAGCTTTTCCTCTTGCACAAGTAGGATCACATTTCGAAAACATCATCCCACCTTGGGGTAAAGCTAGGGCATGCTAGCTTTCCCTCTTTCACAAGCAGGACCACATATTCCAAAACATCACCCATCTATGGGGGAAAGCTAGCACTTGCTAGCTTTCCTGTGCTATCTTTCCCTCTTCCACAAGTAGGAGCGCATTGAGAACAATATCATCCCACCATGGCGGAAAGTTAGTGCATTCTATCTTTCCCTCTTTCACAAGTAGGAGTGCATCTTGAACAACATCATCCCACCATTAGGCATGTTATCTTTCCCTATTGCACAAGAAGGGGTTCATCTTGAACAACATCTAACCACCAGTGGGGAAGGTTAGTGCATGCTACATTTCCCTCTTGCACAAGCTCGAGCTCATCTCAGACAACATCATCCCACCATGGGGGAAGCTAGTGCGTGTTATCTTTCCCTCTTGCACAAGCACAAGCACAACTTAGACAACATCATCCCACTCTAGGGGAAAGCTATCACATGCTAGCTTTCCCTAATGTGCAAACACAAGCTCATCTCAGATAACATCATCCCACTGTAGGGGAAAGCTAGTGCATGCTAGCTTTCTCTCTTGCACAAGCATAAGCACATCTCAAACAACATGAACCATAGGAAAATGATAACGATAGATAGCTTTCCCTCTTTCATAAGCACAAGCACAAATGCATCTTGAACAACATCACTCAAACCTAGGGGAAAGCTATCATGTGCTAGATTTCACTCTTGCACAAGCACCAACGCATATCGAAAATCATCCCACCATGGGGGTAAGCTAGCGTGTGCTAGATTTCTCTCTTACACAAGCATATAAGTATATCGAACAACATCATTCCACTGTGGGTGGAAGCTAGTGCATGCTAGCTTTCTCTCTTGCACAAGCACAAGCACATCTCAAACAACATCATTCTTTTGTGGGGTAAAACTAGCGCAAGATATCTTTTCATAATGCAAAAGAACAAGCTCATATTGAACAACAACATTCCACTATGGGGGAAATCTAGTTTTTTCTAGCTTTCCCTATTGCACAAACACCAATTGCATCTCGAACAACATCATTCCATCGTGGGGGAAAGATAAAGCATGCTAGCTTTCCCTCTTGAATAAGCATAGGCACATCTCGAACATCATTCAACCATGGGGGAAAGATAACACGAGCTAGTTTTCCCTCTTGCAAAAGCACAAGCTCATCTCAAACAACATCATTTAATGTGGGAAAAAGCTAGCATGTGTTATTTTTTCCCCTAGCACAAGCACATCTCGAATAACATCATTCCACCATGGGGTGAATCTAGTGTGTTCTAGCTTTCCCTAAAGCGCAATCACAAGTGCATCTCAAACGACATCATTCCACCATGAGGGAAATCTAGTGCGTACTATCTTTCCCTCTTACACAAGCACAAGTGCATCTCGAACAACATCATTCCAGTGTTGGGGAAAGCTAGTGCATGGTAGATTTCCCTCTTGCACAAGAACAAGCTTGTCTCAAACATCATCCTACCATGGGGGAAAGCTAGCGCATTCTAGTTTTCCCTCTTACACAAGTATATACACATCTCGAACAAGATCATTCCACTGTCAGGGAAAACTAGCGTGTGCTAGCTTTCTCTCTTGCACAAACACAAACGCATCTCAAACAACATCATTCCTTCATGCGGTAAGACTAGTGCATGCTAACTTTCAGTCTTGCACAGGCACAAGCACATCTTGAATAACATCATTCCATTGTGGGGAAAAACTAGCATGTGTTAGCTTTCCCTCTTTCAAAAACACAAGCACATCTCGAACAACATCATCCTAGCATGGAGGAAAGCTTGAACATGCGATACTTACCTCTTGCACAAGCACAAGAACATCTCAAATAACATCATTCCACCATTAAGGAAAGCTAGCGTGTGTTAGCTTTCCCTCTTGCATAAGCACAAGTGCATCTCAAACAACATCATTCCACCATGGTGGAAAGCTAGCGCATGCTAGCTTTCTCTCTTGCACAATCACAAGACCATCTAGAACAAAATGATTCCAGTGTTGTGCATATCGAACATCATCCTACCATGGGGAAGGCTAGCACGTGCTAGATTTTCCTCTTACACAAGCATATACACATATTGAACAAGATCATTCCACTGTGGGGGAAAGCTAGCATGTGCTAGCTTTCTCTCTTGCACAAGCACAAGCGCATCTCAAACAACATCATTCCGCCATGGTGTAAAACCAATGCATGCTAAATTTCAATCTTGCAGAAGCACAATAACATCTTGAATAACATCATTCCATTGTGAGGAAAAGCTAGTGTGTGTTAGCTTTCCCTCTTTCACAAACACAAGCACATATCGAACAACATCATTCTAGCATGGAGGAAATATTGAACATGCTAAACTTCCCTCTTGCACAAGCACAAGCACATTTCAAACAACATCATTCCACCATTAAGGAAAGCTAGCGCATGTTAGCTTTCCGTCTTGCATAAGTAAAATTGCATCTCGAACAACATCATTCCACCATGGTGGAAATCTAGCGCCTGCTAGCTTTCTCTCTTGCACAATCACAAGACCATGTCGAGCAACATCATTCTAGTGTTGTGCATCTCAAACATCATCCTAACCTGAGGGAAAGCTAGTGCGTGCTAGCTTCCCCTCTTACACAAGAATATAGACATCACAAATAAGATCATTCCACTATGGGGGAAGGCTATCATGTGCTATCTTTCTTTCTTGCACAAGCACAAGCGCATCTCGGAAAACATCATTCCTCTGTGGGGTAAAACTAGTGCATGGTAACTTTCATTCTTGCAGAAGCACAAGCACATCTTGAATAACATCATTCCATTGTGGGGAAAAGCTAGCATGTGCTAGCTTTCCCTCTTTTACAAATACAAGCACATCTCCAATAACATAATTCTAGCATGGAGGAATGCTTGCACATGCTAAACTTCCCTCTTGCACAAGCACAATCAAATCTCAAACAACATCATTCCACCATTAAGGAAAGATAGTGTGTGTTATCTTTTCCTCTTGCATAAGCACAAGTGCATCTCGAACGACATCATTCCACAATGGGGGAAACCTAGCATGTGCTATCTTTCCCTCTTAAACAAGCACAAGTGCATCTCGAACAACATCATTCCAGTGTTGTGGAAAGCTAGCGCATGCTAGATTTCCCTCTTGCACAAGCACAAGCGCATCTTGAACATCATCCTACCATGGGAGAAATCTAATGTGTGCTATTTTTCCCTCTTACACAAGCATATACAGATCTCAAACCAGATCATTCCACTGTGGGGGAAAGCTAGTGTGTGCTAGGTTTCTCTCTTGCACAAGCACAAGAACATCTTGAACAACGTCATAACTCTGTGGGGTAAAACTAGTGCATGCTAACTTTCAGACATGCAGAAGCACAAGCACATCTTGAATAACATCATTCCATTGTGGGGAAAAGCTAGCATGTGCCATGTTTCCCTCTTTCACAAACACAAGAACATCTAGAACAACATCATTCTAGTATGGAGGAAAGCTTGCACATGCTAAATTTCCCTCTTGCACAAGCACAAGCACATCTCAAACAACATCATTCCACCATTAAGGAAAGCTAGCGCGTGTTAGCTTTCCCTCTTGCATAAGCAAAAGTGCATCTCGAACAACATCATCCACCATGGGGGAAAGCTAGTGCGTGTTAGCTTTCCATCTTAAACAAGCACAAGCGCATCTCGAACAACATCATTATAGTCTTGGGGAAAGCTAGCGCATGCTAGCTTTAGCTTTCCCTCTTGCACAAGCACAAGTGCATCTCGAACATCATCCTATCATGGGGGAAAGCTAGCGTGTGCTAGCTTTCCCTCTTACACAAGAATATACACATCTTGAACAAGATCATTCCACTTTGGGGGAAAGATAGCATGTTCTAGCTTTCTCTCTTGCACAAGCACAAGAACATCTCGAACAACATCATTCCTTCGTGGGGTAAAACTAGTGCATGCTAACTTTCAGTCTTGCAGAAGTACAAGCACATATTGAATAACATCATTCCATTATGGGGAGAAGCTAGTATGTACCAACTTTCCCTCTTTCACAAACACAAGCACATCTAGAACAACAACATTCTAGCATGGAGGAAATCTTGCACATGTTAAAATTCCCTCTTGCACAAGCACAAGCACATCTCAAACAACATCATTCCATTGTTAAGGAAAGCTAGCACATGTTAGTTTTCCCTCTTGCATAAGCACAAGTGCATATCAAACAACATCATTCCACCATGGTGGAAAGCTAACACCTTCTAGCTTTCTCTCTTGCACAAGCACAAGACCATCTTGAACAACAAAATCCACCATGGGGGAAAGCTAGCACGTGCTAGCTTTCCCTCTTGCACAAGCACAAGTGCATATTGAACATCATTCCATTGTGGGGGAAAGCTAGCATGTGCTATCTTTCCCTCTTGCATAAGTACAAACTCATCTCACTCATCATTCAACGTGGGGGAAAGCTAGCGTGTGATAGCTTTCCCTCTTACACAAGTGCATCTCAAACAACAAATTATTTTCCAGATTGTCTAACCCAACATTATCAGGAGGAGAAATATCACCTTCATCACACTTGTTCTGTTCAACTTTATCTTGCAAA
>JASDQU011027601.1:89323-107668 GCA_032191745.1 Picea mariana | reverse complement strand
GTAGTTGTGACAACAATCCTTAAATTGTTTTGATTCTAGAGATGTACTCATTATTCTCCTTTAGGAGATATTCTTGTTTTGGTTCCTCTTGTTTTCTTGTTCCAGGCAGGTTAAAAACAAAGGAATATGTTTATCCTTCAGAGGGATTCACTCGACTCAAAGGGAGTCAAAATTATTTGAGAAAGAGGAAGAATAGGACCATCATTGAGACAACCAATGCAATAATGCATGATCATAATCCTTCTATGATTCCATGGGCAGAAGCATGCCTATTATATGTTCAGAACAAGAGTCTTCACCAGAATTTGTGATGCAGGAGCATCGCTCCACCTCAGCACGCACCAGTCAATTAACTCGCATGGTGCGCATTCAAGAACGGGAGAGGCTTCGCCCTCTCTTTTTGCCTCGAGAATCAAAAGCATGATCCAGGCATTTAATGATGACAAGCTGGAAGAGCCAAGTTGTGCATTCAAACAAGCTGGAGATAAGGTCACCATTAAATAGTTGACGACAAGAACGATCTGCATATGATTTGGAGCAGATTTCCATCATTGTAATTTTCCCATTAGACAGGCGTTTTGAATGGTGATTTGACACCATTAGTTTATCTTGCGAGGGAAGCTCATCGAGCCCCTCTTGTATAAATATTTGTATTGTTTCTCAGTAGAGGGTTAGCTGTTGGAGTCTGATAAAAAAAATCATTGTAAGCCAAGTTAGGGAGATTGATGAGGGTCGAGACTCAGTCACAGTCCGTACTCAAAATATTGTAATTTGACATTCCACCATTAATAGGAAATGATAGTTTTTCCTGTTATCAATTTCTGTGTAATGAATGTTGTGTTATGAATGTCATTTACATACATTTTAATTGTAGATGAATGTTAGAAATTGTCTTTAGGGATAGAGATACATTTTTCTATCCGCGAGTGTGTTGAATTAAGTCTGGTTCTCTAGGCTAAGTGCAAGGGGTGCGCGACAGAGAGACAAAACCCTGTGAGGCGATGCAAGGAGTGCGTATCTGAACTCATTGGAGTCAGAAGAGAAGTTGCTAGGAGGGCATACCAGGGTAGTTCACAGACTTGGGAGGAAATTTCAAGGTGGTTAAGTACCTTGGAAGGAAAGACTGTGTGGGAGGAAGCACAGTTCAGAGTTACTGAACACTCTGAAACACTCTTCCAGGAGGGCATCGAGTTAGTGTGAGCGTCCATAAGGAAAAAACGGTATGAAGTGTTGGAATCCTTAAAAGAATCCCAAAATTACTGAACATTCTGAGGAAGGAAGGCTTTGCAAGAGTGCATCGATAAAGGAAGGGAGATGCCTTAAAACTTTTCGTAAAGCTAAGGGAGAATTAGTCGAAGAACGAAGCTGGGAGAAAGGAGTGCGCCAAGGATACTATAAGTCCATATTACAAGTTCAGGAGGAAGAGCGAGAAGTTTCCATGAGGGCACGACGAAGTTCACAGAGGAACGATGAACTTTGAAGGTTTTCAAGTCAAGAAAAGTCACAGAAGAGTCTGTGCGGAACTCTGCAAGGAGTGCATAAGGAGTTCGAGAACAACCTAAGTCTTGAAAGAAAGAAATTTTCACTAAGTGTGCAAAGGGGTCGAGGACTTTCCGAAGTCTCAAAGGCCGGAAAATCGTCCATCGTCGGAGGAGACAGGTGGCAGAAGATCAAGAGATTCGGGAGTAGGAACTTCAAGAGGTTTTCCAAGAGAAAACATAGATCTTTGCGAAGTCACGAGGCGCGAAGTGATTCTGGATCGTTGGATCTAGAAGGAACGTGGTAGAGATCCACGCATTTCAGAGGAAGAACCCTTCGATAAAAGTAAAGGAGAGAATACCTAAAGAAGAGCCGGGAGCCGAAGCAATCTTATCCATCCATTGAGATAGGACACATGGAGTTGGGATCGTCACTTCGTTGATTCGCAATTCGGGAACGATAGAGTAGGGAGGAGAGAGGACTCATGAATTTCAAACTCATGAGTTTATCATAGTCGTTGATCGCAAGGAGAATGTGGACCGTAGAGTTGGTCCCGAAGAACTCACCGATTCAGAAATCGAGAAAAGGGGAGAAAGCAACTCACGAAAGTTTTGAAATATGGGGTTGCGAAGGGAGTTGGCCCACGGTCATATTTTGTGGTCACATTAAGAAGGGAGTCTAGCATAGAGAGAGCTAGCATTGTTGGCATTAAGATTTGAAAATCCCTAAGGAGAGGGTTCGCGGTGTCACATAACCTACGCCGAAAGGGGAAGAAAGGACCTGTGATAGAGTTTTCGGGTTCAAGAAAAAGGACCTAAGGAGTCACTCCGACTCAGGTGTTTTTCAAACGATCCTAGACCAGGAGGTTGAGTATCCCCTCGGGAAGGAGGATAAGGGGGTGTTTGCACCGTCAGAGTGGTATCAGAGCTTGTTTTTTCCACAGATCGTAGCCAAAGGAGATAACAGAGCCAATGTGGAATTGATTTATGTAGGCAAGAGAGACAAAGTGTGGTACTCTGTTGAAGTTGTTACAAGGTGTGAAACAGGTGTTAAACTGTTAGGTGGCCTGCAAGTGAAGCAATATGGCCATTGGAAGTCATGAGCACGGTCAAGGGAGAGTCTTCCCATAGAAAATCAAATCAGAGATAGATAAGTAGCTCAACGAAATCTGAGCCCAGATGGAGTTGCTAGAATTCAAGATGCAGCAGGAGGCAAGGGTATGCTGGAGGTATGAATGGCCCTTGAAGAGTAAATGTATTGTTTAGAAGTTGTTGACCAGAAGGCAGCAACAGATGTTAAGAATGTGGTTGAGGCATGTTGAAAACCTCAGTGACGAGGGAAGGAGATCTGGAAGAGGTCTCGTAGGTTTCTAGGTGGGCAATCAAAAGGGATCAATGGATCTCATAGACTGCCAAGTGGGTAGAGGACACATCCGAATTTTCCAAGTGGGCAAGGGAGAAGAGACGAGCTTAATTGAGATTTCGTGTCAGCAGGGGGAGTTGGCAGATGAGGAGGAGGCAGAAGAAAGACCTCGCTCAGATGAAGATTCACGCGGAAATGTGAGTTGTGTGAATGAATATGATGAGAAGTTGAAAAATTTTGTCACAAAGGAGGAGGATCAGAGGACCTTTCTGATCATAAGATAAATTGAGGTATTCCAACCAAGTATCCAAGGATAGGCAAGCATAGACATTGCAGGTGCAACAAAAGGACAACAAACTGAGATTGTCGTGAAGGAGGAGGAGTAGATACTGAGATCTGTCCCAATCGAGGAGCGTGCACTTGAGTTACTCACTCAGTGGGAATTGGAATTAAAGGCATTGGAGGATTTGTTAGATATTCTGGAACCAGAAGGTGGTTGCCATAAGATAACCGTGCCAGAGGAAACACACCAACATGAGGAGCAGTTGGTGGAAGTTGGAATGGGACCAGTCGAAGAAATGACAGCGGACAATCTGTCAGGAGGAGAAGTTGAGCAACAGCTCAATGATGAGAAGTCTATAGGTGTGGAAGTTGCAGCTGAGTGGCAAGCTAAGACCACAAGAGATGAGGAGGATAGTATGGGATATCGGTGTGATTTACCCATTGACAAGGAGAAAGTGTAGCAAGCTAGTCTGGAAAGGAAGAGCCAGTCGATGGAACAGCTGGACGAGATGGTTGAGGAGATAAGGAAGTTGATGTTAGGGTCGACAGAGGAAGAGGTCGGCATGAGGAAGATGGACAGAAAGGAACCTGCACGAGTAGCGGGGAAGACGCAGGAGCAGCAACAGCGAAGCAGAGAAGCCGAAAGACAACTCCGGAAGAAAGTTTGGGATCCAGGAGGATTTCAACCACGCTAGAAAGCTCATGATTTTTGTAGTCGTGCAGTATGATGCAGGAGCGTAGCTCCACCTGAGCATGTGCTAGTCAATTAACTCACATGGTGTGCATTCAAGAAAGGGAGAGGTGTCACCCTCTCATTTTTCCTCGAGAATCAAAATTGTGATCCATACATTTAATGATGACAAGTTGGAAGAGCCAAGTTGTGCATTCACACAAGCTGGAGATAAGGTCTCCTTCAAGTGGTTGACAACAGGAGGGATCTGCATCTGATTTGGAGTATATTTCCATCATTTTAATTTTCCCATTAGACAGGCGTTTTGAATGGTGATTTGACACCACTAGTTTAGCTTGGGAGGGAAGCTCGTCGAGCCCCTCTTGTATAAATATTTGTATTGTTTCCTAGTAGAGGGTTGGCTACTGGAGTCTGATAAAAAAAATCATTGTAAGCCAAGTTAGGGAGATTGATGAGGGCCTTGTCTCACTCACAATCTGGACTCAAACTATTGTAATTTGACATTCCACCATTAATAGAAAATGACATTTTTTCCTATTATCAATTTCTATGTAATGGATGTTGTGTTATGAATGTCATTTACATGCATTTGAATTGTAGATGAATGTTAGAAATTGTCTACAGGGATAGGGATACAATTTTATATTTGTGAGTGTGTTGAATTAAGTCTGGTTCTCTAGGCTAAGTGCAAGGAGTGTGCAACGGAGAGAGGAAACTATGTGAGTCGACGCAAGGAGCGTGTATCTGAACTCAATGGAGTCATAAGAGAAGTTGTCAAGAGGGAATACCAGGGTAGTTCACAGACTCGGGAGGAAATTTCAAGGTGGTTAAGTACCTTGGAAGGAAAGATTATGTGGGAGGAAGCACAGTTCAGAGTTACTGAACACTTTAAAACACTCTTCCAAAGGGAATCGAGTTAGTGTGAGCGTGCACAAGGAAAACACGGTTGAAAGTGTTGGAATCCTTAAGAGAATCCCAAAATTACTGAAAATTCTGAGGAAGGAAGGATTTTCAAGAGTGCATCAACAAAGGAAAGGAGATGCCTTAAACCTTTCCATAAATATAAGGGAGAAGTCGTCGAAGAACGAAGCTGAGCACAAGAAGTGTGCCAAGGATACTATAAGTCCATATTACAAGATCAAGAGGAAGAGAGAGAAGTTTCCAGGAGGGCACGAGGAAGTTCACAGAGGAACGGTGAACTTTGAAAGTTTTCAAGCCAAGCAAAGTCACAGAAGAGTCTGTGCAGAACTCTGCAAGGAGTGCAGAAGGAGTTCGAGAATAGCCTAAGTCTCAAAAGAAATAAATTTCCACTAAGTGTGCAAAGGGGTCGAGGACTTTCCTAAGTCCCGAAGTCCAGAAAATCGTCCATCGTCGGAGGAGACATGTGGCAGAAGATCGAAAGGTTTGGGAGCAGGAACTTCGGGAGGTTTTCCATTAGAAAAACAGATATCTTCGTGAAGACACGAGGCGCAAAGTGATTATGGACCATTGGATCCAGAAGGCATGTGGCATAGATCCACACATTTCGGAGGAAGAACCCTTCGAGAAAAGTAAAGGAGAGAATACCCAAAGAAGAGCTGGGATTCGAAGTAATCCTAGTCATCCATTGAGATAAGACACATGGAGTTGGGATCGACACTTCGTTGATTCACAAGTTGGGAGGAGAGAGGACTCGCGAAGTCTGAACTCGCAAGTTGATCATAGTCATTGATTTCAAGGAGAACGTGGACCATATACTTAGTCCCGAAGAATTCGCCTATTTGAAATCGGGAAAAGGGGAGAAAGCATCTTGCGAAAGTTTCGAAGCACGGGGTCATGAACTGAGCTAGCCCACGGTCATAGTTCGTGGTCACGTTAAGAAGGGAGTCTAACATAGAGAGAGATAGCGTTGTTGGCATTAATATTTTAAAATCGCTAAGGAGAGGGTTCGTGATGTCACATAACCTGTGCCGAAAGGGGAAGAAAGGACCTGTGATAGAGTTTTCGGGTTCCAGAAAAAGGACCTAAGGAGTCGCTCTGACTCAGGTGTTTTTCAAATGATCCTAGACTGGGAGGTCGAGAAACCCCTCAAGAGGGAGGTGAAGGGGGTGTCTACGACGTCAGGGTGGTATCAAAGCTTTTTTTGTCTACATATCGTAGGCAAAGGAGATATCATATCTAATGCAAAATTGATTTATGTAGGTAAGAGGGACAGAGTGCGGTACTCTATTGAAGTTGTGACAAGGTGTACATCAGATGTTAAACAACCAGGTGGGTTGCAGGTGAAGCAATATGGTCATTGGAATTCATGAGCATGGTCAAGGGAGAGTCTGCCCGCAGAAAAGCAATGCGGAGATAGACAAGGAGCTCGGTGAAATCCAAGCCCATATGTAGTCGCTAGAATTCAAGATGTAGCAAGAGGCAAGGGTACGCTGGAGGTATGAATGGTCCTTGAAGAGAACAACTAAATGGCATGTTCAGAAGATTTTGACCAGAAGGCAGCAACAGATGTTAAGAAGGTGGTTGAGGCATGTTGAAAACCTCAATGACGAGGAAAGTAGATCTGGAAAAGGTATCGTAGGTTTCCAGGTGGGCAATGAGAAGGGATCAGTGGATCTCATAGACTGTCAGGTGGGCAGAGGAGACATCCCAATTTTCCAAGTGGGAAAGGGATAAGAGATGAGCTCAATTGAGAGTTCACATCAGCAGGGGGAGTTGACAGATGAGGAGGAGGCAGAAGAAAGACCTCGCTCAGATGAAGATTCGCATATTGCAGACATATTCACCAAATTAGATTGGTGAAGGATACCTCCCTAGTTGAGAGGGAGTGTTGATAACTACATCCAAGACAAAGTTCAAAATACATCTGTGTGATACTTGTCATGATGAAGAATGCCTCCCTCGCTGAGACGAATTATTTATGATTGCAGCTAAGTGAGTCATTCTCCAGGACACAAACCTAAGAGAGAGCCCCTGAGAGGGGTGTGTGGTTCCTATCTGTGACAGAGCTGGAACGTAGAGATGGCTTCCTCCTTACAGAGAGTTGAGAAGAACTCCAGATGTTTCTTATGTGTAATGCAGTGAGAAAGGAGATCTACAGAGTTGGACGTGCATGCGGATGAGCACAAGGTGAATGTGTGAATTCCCAAAGAGTTGGATGCATCGTCATGAGACAGATATGAATATGATGTATTAGCCTCCTCTTAGAAGAGATTTTATGATGAAATCCATATGACTCTCTTTTGTAATGCAGTGGGAAAGAAGATCTGTTTAGTGGACGTGCCTAGGGATGAGCACAAGTGAACGTGATCCTAGTGGTTGATCACTAGTGAGAGTGGTTCTTCTGTGTAATGCAGTGAGCCAGAGATATGGACATCCCTATGGATGTTCCCCTAGTGGCTGAACACTAGTGGGTGTATGAGATCCCTTCCTATATTGTTCAAGAGTCAAACCTACCTGTAACCCTAATTGTAATGTAAAGGGTATAGGTCGGCCCCAGCTTAATGTGATTGATAATTAATGTAAAAGATAATCAATCTAGTTAATATTAATTATATTATGAGATAGTGAGGTTGGCCCTGTTGTGCCAATAGACACTTATTTTGACATGTCAAGTCTAATATAAGTAAAGGTAAATTCCCCATTGAGGAAATGTATCTTTTGTGTGAGTTTGGAAATTTCAGCAAGTACATCTACTTGGGAAAAGTGTGCACCTCTCTTGGGAGCTAGTCTTCTATGGTTTGCAAGCACCCTCTTGTGTGCTAGGTTTTCTTAGTTGTGAATGTCTTTCTCTTGAAGAATATAGCAAAGGATTTGGCTGGGTTTTCTTCCCTTGGCTAGAAGGGTTTCCTAGGATACTTCTTGTGTTCTTGTGCATGGTGTTTCTTCTTGTGATCTTGGTTGTTGCAACATTATTGGTTATGGTTAAGTTAAATGCTAAAATGGAATGAACTTCATGCTTAACCTTGTCTATTGAAAAATCAAAAATGTGCACCATGGGTTAGCTTCTCATATACTTCTTTAAAATCTTCATCAATGGAATAGTGTTCCACATAGCTATCATGAGATAAACAAGTATTCTCAAAAATAATAGAAGCAACAATAGGAGGTCTAGAAAGCATATCAGCTACCTTATTACTTGTACCCTTTTTGTACTTTATTACCAAATGAAATTGTTGTAGGGAACCCATCCATATGTAATGTCGAGATTGTTGCAGTTTGGTTTTTGCTTGGAGATATTGTAAGGGTTGGTTATCTGTATGTATGATTGTTTCCTTCCCTAACAAGTAGTGTTTCCATTTCTTTACGCTTTGAACTAATGCATACAACTCTTTATCATATGTAGGATATTTAACAACAGATTGGTTAAAAGTTTCAGAGTGTTAACATATAGGCTTACGTTATTACATCAATATTGCACCCATGGTGTATCCGCTGGCATCTATCTCAATCTCGAAGGGATGTTTAAGATTCGACAGTGATAATACTGGTGCGGTATTGATCTTTTTCTTCAAAGTGTCGAAAGATTTTTGTTTCTTTCCTCCCCACTGAAAAGTGTTCTTCACATTGGTTAAGGCATGAAAAGGAGCTACTATGATAAGTTTTAAATGAACCTCCTCCAATACTGGACTTCACTTAAGAAGCTTTGTATCTCGGTTACACTTTTGGGCTCAGGCCAATTTACAATTACATCAATCTTGGAAGGATCAATTTTTAATTCTCCTCGTACAATATGACCTAAGTACACAAGTGCAGTCTTACCAAATTAACATTTGGATAATTTTACATACAACTTTTCCCTTTGCAAAGTATCCAATACTTGCTTTACATGCCTCACATGTTCATCCCAAGTCCCGCTAAAAATAAGAATGTCGTCTAAATATACAATCACAAAATCATCTAGAAAAGGCTTGAATACATCATTCATCACACGCATGAAAGTTGTTGAAGCATTACAAAGACCAAATGACATAACTAACCACTCAAACAATCCATGTTTGGTTTTAAAGGAAGTCTTCCATGCATCATGTTCTACAACCCTGATCTAATGGTATCCACTGCGCAAATACAACTTAGTGAAATAAACAACATTCTTTAATTGATCAAGTAAATCATCTATACGAGGAAGAGGGTTTCACCGTGGTTTTATTTAAGGCCCGGTAATTGACACACATTCGCCATGTGCCATATTTATTTGGCACCATCACGATCAGAGAACCACAAGGAGATGAGTTGGTCCTAATGTCCCCTTGATCCAATAAGCCTTGTACCTGCTTCTTTATCTCTATCATCTCCACAACTGACATCCTGTACATGCCCACATTAGGAAGAGGAGAATCTTGTTGAAGATGTATTTCAAGTTGGATTTCCCTCTTAGGAGGCAATCCATTTGGTTCCCAGAAAATATCATCATAATTAGAAAAAATATCAATTAATTATTTCTTATGAGAAGGATCACATCCTTGGAAAGCGTCGGATGTTTCGATATATTTTTCCCTTACGACCATGAGTACATATCTCTTATTAGTGTTTACGAGTCTCCTTATTTGTCCTGCACTAACAAGTGTTGTGTTTACCCTCATGTTGTGATCTCTAATAATATATTCACTCCCCCCTTAGTAAGGTGGTATTTGTTCTCAGGACGAAAGAACACTGATTTTCTATCATAAAGATGAGGACTCCCCAAAACTATGCCACATATGTCAAGTGATACAACATCTAAATCAACTTCATCAATCAACTTTGAAGCAATATAAAATCTGACCCTACATTGTTTGGTGACATTAAGTTTTTCTTTATCACATACCCAACCAAGAGGATAAGGCTTTGGATGTGGTTTCATTTCAAGACCCATCTTTTTGACAAGTGCTTCAGATATCAAGTTTACTTGGGAACCCAGATCAAACAATGTATCTATCTTAGTGTGTTTAGATACAAATATTATATGAAATAATCCATTCCTCTTTCATTCATCATCAATATGAGATTCATTATTGGAATTTGAACTAGAATTAAGGGAATCTTTACCTTGTACTCCAACCATTGTGATCTTTCCTTTGTCTCCTGAATCGAAACAAAGATCTTGTTGCACTGTAGAAACGGTTTTTTTCTTCCCCTTTCCACCAAACTGTTTCGATCTCTTCTCTGGATGTAGTTTCCAACAGTGTTCATCATCGTGACCACTTTTCTTGAAATGAGTGCAAGATGTCTTTCCTCCTTCTCTCGTCACTGTGGTGGTCTTCTTGTCCTTCCTTTTAAACTTCTTAAATGGCTTATGTGGGAGATTGGAAGGTTTCTTTGTGGGATCTTCTTGAACATGCTTTCCCCTGTTCTCAGGGTGAGTGGCTTGCACACAAACTTCATTAAGACTGGTGGGGTTAAACAATAGCAAAGTATGACGAATATAACTGTGAAGTGTGCCAATATACTTCATTAAAGTTTCATAAGAATCCAAAGGAATGTTTAATGCAAGAGATTTCTTCCTAAATTCTTCTGTGAATCTTTGTACAGTTTGACCTTTACTTTGCCTTAAAGTTTCTCATTCCATCATTGCTTTATGTAAATAACCCAATGGATAAAATTACTTCCTTATCGTTGATTTAAATTCTGACCACAAGGAAACAATATTACCACACTTACTTATGTCTTGAAGTTTTCTCTCCCACCATACGAGAGCGATGCCTTCCAACCGAAGACAATTCAGTTTCACTTTAACTTCCTCTTCATCAATATGTTGAACACAAAAATATACTTCAACCTGTCAGATCTAATTATCTAGCTTTTGAGGATTAGCATCTCCATTAAACATACATAAATAAAATTTTACATTAAGCTTTAATAATGGTTTCTTAAAAGAGGCTTTATGGCTAGAATGATGATAATGATGAGAATGCTCAGAGGAAGAAGAACTAGAACTTGATGGTGAATATGGAGGCTTAGGATGGTCTCTTCCAGCCCCTTGATTTACCGAAGCATCATCATCATCTTGTGGTTCCTTTTTATTCCCTTTCTTCTCCATCCTCTTCTCGTAGTCTCCATACATTCGTTCGACCATTTCTGACATGCGATAAAAGACCATATGGAAGTTTTTCTCCTGTTCGTCACGCTTGTCCTCTTCTGCCATTTTCTTCCTTTGGGATGCACAACCAAATTCGAGATTCAAAGTCTTAAGAGTTCCTTCACCCTGCTTATGCTTGGCCCTAGTAAGCATTCACACTCAACAATTCAAGTCAAAGATGATTGATGTGATACCAACATGATCTGGGATCTTTTCATCAAAGTGACGTATAAAGAATTGAATTAAATGAGCATAAATTAAAGTGCACCCTTAAAGAAGGAAAATCTCAATAATGAAGATACATAAGCATCAAATATGAACACAAAAAACTTGATAACAGAGTTCGTCCCTGGTGGACTATGTCTCTGGGTCCTGCTCTCAAATGAGTAGGCCTTTTTATTAACTCAACAAAAGAATTTGGAAAAATACATAACTATACCTCATTTTAAAATCAAGTTGCAGAAGATTTGCTCAGATCAGAAAATAGACAGCACCACTGAATACGTGGCATCGAATTACCCAAAAATGACCGTCTCCACACTTCAATCCGACTTTGGCACTCCCAGGACCAAGAGAAACTCTGTCTTGGTTTTTGTGCCCTGCAACATGCAATAAATGCTAAGAAAATTGTCTCGTAAAGTGTGTCGATCGTACCCTCACGCACCTTGCTCAGCACTAGGTGGATGAAACTTTTAATTGATATTCTCGGGCCTTGTAAACAACGGAGGTCGTTGGCCTAGAGGGGGAGGTCCTAGGGTCGAGCTCACAGGCCTCCCCTTTTGGGTATTCGTTGTAACATATTTATATATTTAAAACATGTTTGTTCTGTTAACTTTAGTAGTGGTTCTAGATAGTCTGTTGGGTGCCAGATTTGGCAGGGTCCCGCAGAATTTAGTAGACCCGCGAACCTTTTTATATTTTTTTTTTGAAATTTCGTTCTCGGGATGTCATTGGACATTTTCCCACTACCACGTGGCAACCCATCACTGGGCCACGTGGCAGCCAACCATTCGGCCACATCATCAAACTGTACCATTACCTTCCACGTCAGTGTATGACCTACCATGTCAGCATACAGTATTCCACGTGGTTGTACGGACTGCCACATGGCACATTTTTACTGGTCCATGGAATGACCTGAAAATGCCAAGTATGAGTGACACGTGGCAGCCTCTAGTGTTTCCATGTCACCATGTTGATGTCAGCATGACACGTGTTGCCTTCTGCTTGTGCCAAGTATGTTGTATGAATGTTGATGTCATCCGTACTGATGTTGACGTCAGCGATACGGATGTTGACTCATCCCCTACTGACTGGGCCAGGATGACCAAACTTTGACCGTGAATATATTTCGATCTGTAACTTCATTTGACGAGTCGTTTGCACCATTGGAAATATTCCGACGCGCTCTTCACGATGATGTCATTTTCACTAAGTTTTGAGGACTTTTAATCTTTTCCCTTTCTCTATTTGTTGAGGCCATTCTAAGCTTCCTGAGTTGCTTTTGCGAGTTTTAAGCTTTCCTTAGCCTTCTCTGGATCCTTTTTGGATCAATTGCTTTCTTGGGGATCCCTGGGCGAAGCATGTGGAAGGTCTATATTTATGCTTTTATATTTTTTAGCCAACAAGAATCCCTCTAGGCCTTCAGCCCCTTATTCCCATGAAATGAGGTACACGCCCTTCTTGGGACACTAAAGTCAAAGGGCCTAGAAGTATACAATATGATGGGAGTGTAATGAGAAGAAGGTGGTAAGTATGGTCGGGAATGGTACAATAACCCCTTAAGGGACACCTAGTCACAAACCTTCCCTAAAGGTTGGCCACTTACTAAAAAATATATGACACTCATCAAGGTGAAACATGGTCAAAAGCATAAAGTCCAAGCATACGTTCTATAATCAAAAGTATATTAAATAAGACATGTTTAAATGCCTCAAATATTAGGGTGATTACTTACCACAATACCTGACTTGCACCGCATGGAGAAAGACCCATATTCCCTCTAGAAGCTAGTCGATATGGTGGATGTGCTGACAAATGGATAAAAATGTGGTGATAGAGCAAGCTTCCATATGTGCAAGTGGACACAGTTATTCATGTGGTCTCTCAACACTCCATATCTACAACCTGAGGGCCTTGAGACATCATCTCCTTAGTTATCCTACAAACTAGGGATAACATTTGGCTCCTACCTGGGGACATGTGCTCATTGTAAAGGGTGTGAGAACCGCAACATCTCCTGGTAGACATGTGCCTACACTAAAACACAAAAACCACAAAATCTAGGGTGGTTCTATGACCCTTTTTCCATATACATCAAAATCCAAATGGAAACTAATCTAGAAAAGAAAATTTTAGCATTTTTTTTTTTTAATTTATAAACTAAGCATGAAATCAATATGCAAGTAGAGAAAAATGAAATATGAAATGCATCTAAACTAATATGAGAAATCAAGATGCAAATGCAAGGAAAGTAACATGACCTACCTACTTACCTGGGTCCTGGGCCCTAAAGAAGTCATGTGACCTGAACATAAGGTCGAAGAAGAGATCCATCCACTGGTAATGGCATCTTTCTCTCATCCAGGGTTGTCAAATAGTACTTTTATTTATCGGACTTCTTCTCGATGATGTAAGGGCCAAGCCATGACTTGTCATCTCTCTGGCCATACTTGGGCTTGCCCTTTTTATTGTCCCACATGAGCGTAATAATTCCTTCACTGAAATTGATGTAAGCTATATTCTCAATGTATGGATAGGAAGGAGGCTCTACATTGACCATCCTTTTGATGGCTTCTTCGCATTCTTTATCATCTTTCTTCAAAATTTGGATAGACCCTAGCTCTTTCCCTTGGAACTTTCTAAGTTTCTATTTGTATTCATATTTCCATAGGAAGAGCATATCTATGGATTCTTCCTGCATAAAGCACAAGTCCTATGGATTGTACTCAATGGTGTCTAGGACTTCATCAAATTCATCTTCAATTGTGTAGTCAGGACCGTTGGGATTGGTCACATGCTTGTCAGATCTCTCTCGACTGTATAATACCTTGAAAGTGCCATCTCCCATGGGAATATGTGCATGGGTAAGGTCCATGCTAAGGAAACCCCCAAGGGTAGCAGACCAACTCCTTGATAAGATCATCCCCCAAGCATCTGGGACATCGAACACCACTATGTTCATGAGGAGGTTGATATGTGGAAAATCAATCAAAAAGAGCTCAATGTCCTCATGTAATCCATTAACCTCGAACCTTTTAGAATCAATGCCACATATGTTTCCATAGGTTCGGGTTGTCTTCAAACCAAGTTGTTCCATCACCTTTAGTGGCATTACCTTCATAGAGGCCCCATAATCAAGCATACAGTAGTTCAAGCGGAGGCCATTCATGCCTAATGAAAGATAGAAGGGAGGACTTTTGTCCTTTTTTTCGATCAAGTTACATAGTGTTCAAAATGATAGGAGAGTCTTTTTTCTATGTTGGTACCTGTAATATCTTCAATACCTCCTCCGTTACATAAGGGATATTTCACATCTCTGTCATTGGGACCGTCATATTTAGTTTTCCAAACATGGTTGCAACATCTATGTTCAACTGAATCTCATATGTGGGAGTCAGCTTAGGAAGTGACTAATGTACTGGAGGTGGAGGTGGTGGGGCCATCTTCTCTACTGATGGAAGACGAGTGGAAGGTTGTGATGGAGGGGCTGAAGCTTTATTTCTTCTAGTGTAGGTAAAATATTCCCTCCTCCTTAAATCCTTCTTCCGATCATCTGTCAACTGATTCAAGACCCGGAGTCTCCCCTCTCTTTCCCCCTGCCTTATGGCTTCATTGATATGTTCTTGTGTGACTTGTTCCTCTTGGAAAGTGCAGACCATATCCATGAAATTCATATTGTCAGAAGAATATTCATCTCATTTGGGACACTCATCTTCTCTATGAGGTTCTTGGCATGGAAGGCACCAAGATTTTGCTTCGACTATCCCAATTGGTTTCAGAGTATTAAGGGCCTTTGCCTCTTATTAAGGCCTTGGTTTCCAACCTGTGGAATATCTCTGATGTCTGGTAAACTGAGGTCTGGGAGCAGATTGATTTCTTTCCACAGTAATCAAACGACCCATGATCTAGTTTTGTACCTCGACAAATTGAGTACTCATTTGATCTATATTTTGAGTCAAGAGGGAAATCGGATCAGGAGCACTGCTATTGGAAGCCTTAGTCTTTGATTTTATCTTGACACAAGGGTACTGAAAAGGATCCACCCTCGAATCAAGGAGATTATCTTCAATATCAACATTTTAATCTTTGGCATGTGCCAAAGAAGTGGGCTTCTTGTCCTTAAGAATAAAGCAAAATTGTCCTTCAAAAGCATTCACATAAAGGAGACGGACAGATGTGGTTGTAGGATAACATGTCAAATCTGGTATAGAATTCACTCATTGTCTCGTTCTCCTTTTTCTTTGTCTGATTGACTTGAGCTACAAGCATCCCACTATTTTTCTTCGTTGACCATTTGCTCTTACATAACTTGGTTAAATATTCATAGGACGTGAGGTGATTGTCTGGAAGGCCTTTGAACCAACTGAGAGCTTCTTCAGTCAATGATGAAGCCAACAACTTCATGGCTACATCCTCATGCTCAATGTCTACATTATCCATATATCATCCTATGGTGTAGAGATGATCTTCAACAGTCACTACATTATTTCCTAGAAACTTTGGAAACCACTTGTTTGACTCTTTTGGTATTGCGATGGGGTATCCTGGGATGGTGGCCATGTTAATGGGTTTGTAGAGGTCTTTTTTCCCAAGTGTGAGCCATTGGAGCAAGGGGAAGGTTCCCATGGAAGAGGGTTTTGACAACAAGAGACTTGAGGAGCGACCTTCTTCGGTAGACCTTAGAAGGTTTGAACCTCCCTAGGGGAAAGGCTTAGAAGAGGAAGGGTTCTAGGAAGGTGGAGTCGCCAGATGAGCTTCAAGAAGAGCTCATCAAAAAGGTGAAAATGGAACATCCCTTGGGTGGATTCGCCAGACAAGCTAGGGAAAAGGATTTGGGATATCTTGCCAAAGTGTCATTAGAGTTCGGAAGAGGATTCAAAATCCTCCTCGAAAACAACATCAAAATTTTATCGCACAGGTTGTAGGTTGGGAAAATCCCGAACCAACCACCAAATGGAAATAACTAAGAGAGAACCTACCAATTTTCACCTTAGGCAGGTGTTCAAGTCACTTTAGAGGTGAGGTGGTTACCTCAAGGGTGGAATCTCGGTGACCCTAGGGGGGAAGAGATGGAAAGTGTGATGTATGAACGAATTCCCCTATAGGTCAAGTTTCTATGTTTGTAAAAGGGCTTGAGTAATGTCTTTATGGTATCCAAGATTTTCCAAGAAGTATTAGACCTTGAAAATGTTGATTGTACCTGCCCGAGACACAAGGAAAACAACGATACAAGCTCGAGTATATGATGGAAAAGCAAGTTAATATCCCTAATTGCAGCAGTTAGTAATAGTATATATCAACAATAAAAATGATAATGAATGCTACAAAATGAGTTGCTTAAATTCTAGTTGAAAGAGAAAGTGATAAACTAGAACCAAATAGATCAACCCAAATAAGATAGCATTAGACTTTAACAATGAAAGAAGGTTGTAATAAAAAGGTGTTTGCAGAAATATTTTCAGCCTTATGGTTGTAGCAAACTTGTTGGTATAGTAGTAAATTCAACCACTAAAACACACAAAGAATCCACCAAAAATTTGCGCTAGACCAAGTAGATAAAAGTGGAAAACTCTTAGCTAATTATTACGGTTGAAAAACAAGTTATGAGTGAAAGAAAGTGATATGAAATAGATCTTTTAAAGACTATGGTTAAGTTTATGCATGAGTTGATTTACCATTTAGGAATTAAGAGAAGAATATTAATGAAAGAATGTTGCAGCCATATAAGAATTAAAAACAAAAAACCATAACACCAAGATTGTTAACGGAGTTCAGCACAAGTTTGCCTACGTCTCTAGGCCTTTGTCTCAGTGGGTAAGCCTTGTTATTAATCTTCAATGCTTTAAGATTACCAAAGAAAGTCTTACATAATAGGTTTTGAAACCACCCTTCATATCTACAACTTCTGGACAGAAACAGACATCACAAGTGGCTGGAAAAGGAAATTCTGAGACTTTTGAGTATAAAGTTGACTATGCTTGGATCGACATCTCGGGCTCTGGAGGTACTTTTATGTTCGACTACTCTAATGCAGAAAAAAAATCCATATTCGGACTCCCCTTGAAATTCTGCAACTTTTGAGTATAAAGTCAGCCTGCTTCTGAACAGTCCCTTGGGGCCTCCCCTCGGCACGAATCCTAATGTTGCACCCTGTTAGATCCATACAATTCGTACAGTCTCGATTTGTGTGCCAAAAAACTATTTTTTCTCGATTTTCATGCCCGAATAAATAATCCACACTCCACCAAATTTAGCGACAGTTAGCCATATTTAGCGATGGTTAGCCAAATTTAGCAACAATTAGCCAGATTTAGCAAGATTTTAGCAGATTTGGAGGATCTCCACCAGATTTGGCCTTCCAGAAGGTGCCACATGCTAGCTCCTCATTGGGCCACATGTCACCTCGCCATTGGCCTGATCCACGTCACTGCTGCACAATCATCTGCCACGTGTCATCCATACAGATGCCACGTCATCGTACAACCCTACCACGTGTCATTCGTATGAATGCCACATCATCGTACGACACTGCCAGGTGTCATCTGTACGAATGCCATGTCATCGTAAGGCTCTACCATGTGTCATTGGTATGGCTACCACATCATCGTATGACTCTTCCACGTCATCGTGCGGCCCTACCACGTGTCGCATCTATACAGTGCCAAGTGTCACCTTCGTACCGTGCCATGTGTCACTTCTGTAGTGGTCCAAGCCAGCACTGAAAATGTAAAAAATAATTGCCATGTGTCAACCTCTGTTGTTGCCATGTGGCATGTTGACATTAGCATGACATACTGATGGCGTCATCCATTGACTTTAACAGTTGACTTTGACATGTTTGACTTTGACTTTGACTTGTGTTTTGCCTGTTTGGGAAAAAATTTAGATTGTGATAACTTTTGCATACGGTGTCCATTTTTTGAAACAAATATATGGTCAAAATCGACACGACAAGCCCGGTGTGATGGTGTTGGTTTCATTCGATTCTGAGAACTTTGATTTTTAGGCCTTTCTAGATCCATTTGGATCAAAAAGTTAGGGTTTTTATAGCCCTAATGGCTGAATATGAAATAGTATAGCAGCAGTAAGCAATACTCCTTTAGGGGGGATGCCCTAGTGGGTAAGAGGTGCTCTAGGCACAAGGAACAAAACCCAAATTGCAGAAAGTTGAAATGACGAAAATTCATGTTTCCCAATGCACTATTTTATTTCTCCAATGAAAAAAAGTAAATGATTAGTGCCTTGAATATTGGTTTATGGAGTCAAAGAGTGA
>JASDQU011027601.1:56457-69670 GCA_032191745.1 Picea mariana | reverse complement strand
TATCTAACTACCATAGTGGGCCTTATTTAATAATATAGTGGACCTAGTCCACCTTACATTGAATGACCTCCACTATTATCACTATGGGCCCTCTGGCCCCCCCCACTACCTCTCTAGCTACCTTACAGATTGATTGGATTGATTTCTAGTTTTCTTCATTTGTGCATTATTGATTGCATATGAATCTTGACTACTTGGTGTGTCAATAATTAATGGTATGCATAAGCCAAGATTAACCTTAAGCCTTAATTTTCACCATCAAAACATAAATTGTCACTTGAGCCACATTTGTCAACAAAACCCAGGTCATTTTTCTCTTCTTCTATTTTCTTTGTGAATCTCAATAAAAATCATGTTGTATGATTCTTCTGTGGTACTTTCCATTCTTCAGTTTGTCCCTAGTATGAAAATGTTCTTTATACTATAGACAATTTTTACCTTCATCACCTAGTTAAATTACTTGGAAAATTAAAAAAATTACCAAGTATTCCTACGTATCACACAAGTGCACCCATAGTTTGATATGCCTTAGAAGTCATCTCTCCTCCGATGCCAAGAATGTTGACCCAACAATCTTCCTTGGGCCCAACATGAACTTTTTCATACATCATTTCCAGGGTAGTAGAAGAGTTGTCCCAATTAGTCTTTCAGAGGCCGGTTTTGTATAAAAATAAAAAAATTACCAAGTATTCCTACGTATCACACAAGTGCACCCATAGTTTGATATGCCTTAGAAGTCATCTCTCCTCCGACGCCAAGAATGTTGACCCAACAATCTTCCTTGGGCCCAACATGAACTTTTACATTTCATACATCATTTCCAGGGAAGTAGAAGAGTTGTCCCAATTAGTCTTTCAGAGGCTAGTTTTGTATAGTAAGACAATGTGAGTGGTTGCAATCCTTTTTCTTGTCACATTAAAGAGTATTATACAAGCATCGTGGTTGACCGTTTTGTGCTTATAGTATTATTTAGACACTAGATGAGTATTATTCATCATCAATAGATCATTTGGACATGGTAGAGGATGCATATAGTGTTTTGGTTTCTCACTAGTCAAGTCTCATGCATTGAGATTGGGCTTGTATTTCTAGTTGAGTTTCAAACTTGTAGTTTTTCCTAACATGCTACAACCCTCCTTGCATGTATATAACATCCATTGGGGTTAGAGAGCTTGACCATATCTTATTGGCATACAATTGGAGTCAATATGGCCTCTTTTGGCTCATTTTAGATGCCATATTTTTTTGTTTTTGTGGAGGCCATCTCCGACTTAATTTTGAGTTCCTAAACACTCCCATATCAATGAATGGTGTGTTCAAAATGATCATGTCATATTTCTTCAAAGTAAAAACAATTTCAAAATTTTCAACTTTGACCCCTTTCATTGGTCACTAGGCAGGCTCCACTTGAGCTTGGATTTGCATAGAGAATAAAGATATTCTCAAGTCTATTCTAGAAAACCAATGGTTTTACCTTGTAGTGCTTAGAACAAGATTTCCAACAAGCTCCCATGTAGTCAATTTTGAGCTCATATGCCAATTTATGACTTGCACAACTTAAACATCTCTCAAGGGCCAAATTTCACTATTGTAAATATAGGGTTAAGATTCTATTTCGAAACAAATATAGAATGATAGAAAAAAAAAAAAAAAACAAACAAAAAAACAAACTTGGTCATGGTGTAGGGTACTTCAATAGTATTCCAACGGTATATCATATGATCATTTTTTTATTCCCTATCACTAAGAATGACCTTTCATAAAATCTTGGCTATTTTTGGGGCAACAAATTGATGATATTAATTCATAGTTTAAAGAGTGTTGTTGTCTAGTGCTGGAAACAAAAGTTGGCATTTCTAGGTTATAGATTACCTTATGAGACTTCGAGTGATATATCGTTTCCCTCATTCTATGCCTAGATGACTCATTTAGAGCCTTCATAAGTTTCTGAACTAAATTCAAAGTTAGGTCCTGATAGTGCACATAAGAAACCTTCCAGGTTTATAATACAAGTCTTAACAACAATAATTCAGATTTCTAGGTTGATAACAATGAAGTACTCATCAATATTGTTTTCTTTGTTTCACCTTTGTACAGGTGGGTGACAACCTTTGGAAGACAAAGTACTTGTAGGCCCTAGTATTAGAGAATTTTTAGGAGCATGTGTTTACAAATTAAAAAAAAAAGCATGCCAATGCCAAATCAAAATTATGSATAATGCTCTAAGTAATACTCACCAAAGACTTTCTAACACCATATAACTCCAATTTCATKAAATCCAAAATAAGTTAATTTACAATCAATGAAAAGGTACGACGACGATGACGACAACAGTGATGATTAACATCCATTGAGACCAATTGGTCTGTCGGGYCTTAAGAAGGTAAGATATTATTTCGATTTCTTTAAAATTGTATTTATATGCTAAAAAAACATTGAGAGAAGTGTTCCAAGATCACCATAGTTTTGATGACTTAGGAGGTTAGAAAGGTCTATATTGTGGCAAATATTTTTAAAATGGGATCTAATATAGGTATAACCGAGGCAATCTAAGATGAAGTGTTTTTCATCTTCTACCCTCTTAGTGTCACAAAGATGACAAATTCTTTCATCCCACAGTGTTTTGGAAATTGTTCAACTCCCAATTTCATTATGTAGTTAGTGAGAGTTTGTTCTTATTTTAAGAAAGTTGATTTTCTTCTTTGCACTTCTCAACACTAAGAGGTACTTTTGATCTTCTAAATTATGGCTGACCACTTTCTTGTAATATTTTAATTTCCTTTAATTTACTAATTATTTATCACACCACACATTCTTCTTAAATTTAAAAATGATAATATTTGTAATATTATAAGTATTCCCATCAAAACCAAAATAAATAAATAAATTGTAAATAATTTATATTGATAAAGCAATTTTCTTACTAACCAAAAATAATATGATAAAATATTTTACTACTACTTCAAATCTCCACATAACTATATTTTTACGGTGTTTAATGTTTTCAAAGGATTCTAACTACTAATTTATTTTCATTAAATTTTATTGTATTGTTATTATGTTTTTCTGAATTTTAAATTAAAATATCAATTTTTTTTATTAATAATAAAAAACAAATAAATTTATAAAACATTTAAATTGTAAATATTTTTTTTTGGAAAACAACAAATCTTTTTATTTATTAAACAAAATCAATTTTCAAAAAAAATAACAAACCTTTTTATTTATTAAACCAAATCAATTTTTTTGGAAAACAACAAACCCTTTTTTAATTAAACCTTGGGAAATAACAAACCCTATTTTTTAATTCAAACCAAATCAAATTCTTGAAACAAATTACATAACCCAATCTGAAATTAATAACAATAACCACCAGATCACCATTGAATCAATTCCGGATTAAATTTGTCATTTTCACCATCTATGCATTGATACAGAAATCACGTATTAAATTTGTCATAATTTTTTCATAGAAAACGGATTGATTCGAGCATTATTTATGAAACAAGACCAGTCAAATATCATTCAGTTGGAAGTGCAACCCATATCCAGGCTGGCTTTATGACCGTTGAAATCCAAGCCAACAAGTATGTAACGTGGGTTCGTAGTTTGTTTTCATCCTCTTTCCATTTGTCACTTAACCCGCTTTCATTGTTTCCGGCTCGCCGTTAGCTTTGCTCTGTGCAAGGAGAACGCCAAGCCGTTACCGGTTTAATATTTTGCTGGATATACTTTTTCGAGAACTAAAGCCATCCTCATCCGTTGAGGAACCTAAGCATTTTCAATTCAGATTCCCCTGGAGCTGTTTTATTTTTTTTCAGAGTTTAAATTAGGTATAGTGACTGTTTGTTTCTCATAGGTTGTGTTTTGTCTTGTGATTTTATTAGAGGAGGAAGGATCTTGTGATTTTGTTAGAGGTGAGGGAGGATATGGAATCGTCATGGCATTCATTAAGTTCCAGGAGCCCTTCCACGAAAAAGCAATGTCTCCGACCTATGCAGAAACAGGGTGCTTCAGTTAGACACAGCGTATGTATCCTATCAGTTTTCTTTTGTTTTCTTGTTGGTATGATGTTCTCTTCTACTTGAGATTGGTTATTTGTTCTACTTGTGAATGGTTTTTGTCTTCCAAGATGCTTCCTATTATCACTGTGCCACGAGAGTGCTCATCCTTCTAGGATTTACCCAAAACCTTAGGTGGAGTATTTATTCCACCAAAGTCACCCAAAACTTGCACTTAACCCAATAGCTTAAAACGGACGGCTGCCTTTCCCATCTGAGAATATGACAGTGCAATCTAACACTCTAAGAAGCTGCCTTTCCCATCTGAGAATATGACAGTGCAATGTAACTCTCTAAGAAAAACCATTTGATTGAGGAATATTACAATGCAATGGGACACTCTATGAAGATCTAGTTGATTGGGGAATATTACAATGCAATGTAACCCTCTAGGAAGATCCATTTGACCAAATAACCCAGAACTTGCATCTAACCCCAACAACTTAACCCAATATGCTTGCAAGGGCGAGGTCTATGTTGGGTGAAACATGTCTGTGGGGAATTTGAATCTTATTGTGGTGATGGAACACACGCTTTAGCATTTAACCAATCCCATTGACACTAATGGTCATTTGGTTTTGAATTTTTTTTGCAGAGTGACAGATTTATCCCGGAAAGAGGATCCATGGATCTGGACGTAGCTAGATTCATGATCACACGGAAAGAGCAGAAAAACAACGGTAGCCCTACCCCTACCCCCTCCCCTGCTAAGAAAGCATACAAGATGGAGATGGCAGCAACTTTATTGAAGGATGCAAATGCTGCAGACACGAACTGTAGAATTCTATCTTTCAAGAGAAAAGAAAACCCTACTTCCCAGGATTCACAACAACTTATATCAGCTAATCTCCCTATTTCCAAAAAAGCACGCAGATATATTCCTCAGGTAAGGCTTGGATTTCATATTTATTTAGTCATCTTCACTATACATTCCATTATATATAATGCTTTGAGAACCATATCTTCCATTGATGTTTACTTGCATATGAAAACAAAATCCTTACTCCCTTTTGAATTTGTGTACAAAATGTCTTGTGCTTGTTAATGCAGCAATAGTCCATTTGGTGGATTGTTTACAGTCTCTTCTTTCTTTTTCACTTGCAATGCTGAATTTGCTACCACACCCCAGTCCAATTTCTAAAAAAATTACAAACTATTTCAGCACTAGAAAATACCTTTCGTGAATGAAGCCGTAATCCCATTTTGGTTTTCTCAAACCRTTGATATTTKCCTGTTTTTGCATTTTAAATATACCCTTGGAGACCAGATAAACAAAATAATAGCTTGGGGATTTTGTTATTAGTACACTGGATATGCCCATCTGAGAACAATTGTCCTTGGGACATTTTTTTCACCTATTAATTTAACTTATCCATGTTGATTATAGTCYGCAGATCGAACTCTGGATGCGCCAGACCTTGTGGATGATTATTACTTGAATCTACTGGATTGGAGTTTGAACAATGTATTGTCCATAGCCCTTGGCAACACTGTATACTTGTGGGATGCTTCAAATAGTTCTATATCCGAGCTGCTGATTGCAGATGATGAAGAAGGTCCTGTTACCAGTGTTAGCTGGGCACCTGATGGGAGACACATTGCCGTTGGGTTGAATAATTCTGTTATACAGCTATGGGACTCTTCATCTGATAAACAGGTAAATAAAATCTCTTTATCTCTTCCAAGGCTTTTCTTTCCAATGTAATGGCAATTTCTAAATTTTGACATGGATATTATTGCAGTTAAGAGCCTTGAAAGGTCATCATGCACGTGTTGGTGCCCTTGCTTGGAATGGTCCCATTCTTACCACAGGAGGACGGGATGGGATCATAATCAATCATGATGTTCGCATGCGTGAGCACATTGTGCAAACATACAGAGGGCATGACCAGGAGGTTTGTGGATTGAAGTGGTCTCTTTCTGGTCAACAACTTGCAAGTGGGGGGAATGACAATCTATTGTACATTTGGGATCAGAGCATGGCATCCCATAATTCTACCTCTCAATACCTCCACCGATTGGATGAACATTGTGCGGCAGTCAAGGCCTTGGCATGGTGCCCCTTCCAAAGCAATCTTTTAGCATCTGGTGGAGGGAGTGCAGACAGGTCTATAAAGTTTTGGAACACTCACACAGGCGCCTGCCTAAATACCGTAGACACTCATTCCCAAGTTTGTTCATTACTGTGGAATAGGCATGAACGTGAGTTATTGAGTTCACATGGATTTAGTCAGAACCAGTTAACCTTATGGAAATACCCATCTATGGTGAAGATTACTGAGCTTACGGGGCATACTTCTCGGGTTCTTCATCTGGCACAGGTATGGAAATTCATTTCTTTGTATGAGTACTTATGCATGCATGCTTTCCTTTTATGAATGGACTTGTCCTGATGATCCTTCTTATGATTTACCTCTTCAGAGCCCTGATGGGTACACAGTTGCATCAGCTGCAGCAGATGAAACACTAAGGTTTTGGCAAGTTTTTGGAGCTCCTGATACCTCAAAGAGGGCTAAGAGTAAAGATGAAAGTGGGGCTTTCAGCAAGTGTCATACTTACATCCGCTAATAAGCATCTTTCTGGATTCATGGAATGAGGATGTTCAACTCAAGGTGGTAATTAAATGTTCTGTTTTCTATTTCACATAGCTCTTCTGCAGGCATTCTGCTGCAGCTATTGGATTGCCTTGTAGCATGTTCCACTTTCTTCTTTGTAATATACTACCGTTTCTACTTTTTTTGTACTCATATACCATGAACTTTGTATTTATCTTTTGTGAAGCCCTGATGAAACATTGTTGCAGCAGCTTTCTGAGACAAGAACCATTCCTTCAGCTGCATCATAAAATTTAAAATGGTTTTGGCAAGTCTTTGGAGCTCCTTATTCTTCAAAGAAGGTTCTGAAAACGATACATCATGGGTGTCAGCAAGTATGTCATTCACATCAACAAAGAAATCTCCATGCCTCCACTCATGGAATGATTCACATTGTACAAAGAAGCCTCCACGCCTCTACTCAATCTTATAGGTAATTCTTGAATTATTTATCTTCTTCATTTTGCTGTGAGGCACTTATTAAGCAATTTCTTACTTGAGATAAATTCAGAAGGTTTTAGTTCTGGTATCTATATTGCTATCTCATTTTTATGATTTTTTTGTTAGATTTTACACTATGCCATGATGCATTTCCTTAGGCTTGCAAAATTCTTGTATTCTCTTACATATATTCATTCAAGAAATCAGTAAAGCATTTATCAGAAAAATAGTCACATACATAGGTGCTTGAAACTTGAAAGAACTCTGTGAATTACCCTGACTTGTGGCTACAACTCTCAACCTTACAAAAATATTGAATGGATCGAAGAACTGAAAAACTGACTAAATCCCTCCATGCATACGAGTTATTGATGACACAGCCATAAATGAGCAGACAATAAATTGAGAGCTTTTAAATGTGCTGCTAGGACAAGCAACATTTATCATCATGTGCTGTGCCCCAGTTGCAAGATCCTGTTTGTGGATTTTAAACCTTTGCTCTCATGGAACTGTTGGTCTGATCAGTTATCCTTGTCCCGTGCCACCATACATATCTTGAATGCTTGTTGAAGTTGTTCATGCTCGTTGGTTCTATCATCATATATTGCCTCTCATTTGCCGGCATCTGTTATTTGGCTGTTGGACTGACCAACCATAGTTATCCTATATTCATCTGCATCTCAAATCAGTTCAAGTTGGCATTTTTGTTTTGTCTGATTGTCATTCTGTGCCTGTTCTTTGATTTGAAACTTCGCTGGTTTTGTTAATTGTTGTCACTGCTCTCTCTGGGATCCACCTGTATTCTTGTCAGATTTCGGCTTGCATAACACAAAATCATCTCTCATACTGTCTGTTCAGCTAATTAATATGTTTGCTGGCACTAAAATCTAAAATCTATTTCATGGTGGTTTTCGTTTTTGCATTTTACAAATGTGTTTTCCAATGCCATTCTTTATGCCAGATAGTGTGGGTTTTCAATGCCACATAAAGTAGATTAAGTTCCATCACGGTTTCATCTTTTTATTTGCACTTTCCAGTACATTTTGGTAATGAATTCATTTAATGATGAGTAAGGAATAATCAGATAAAGATCTAGTTTTCCCTATTCTTAAAGTTCCAAGGTAATTGAAAGGAAATACTGGCAGGTTTCTTAAATTTAATGTGGCAGCATTCAGTCTGTCAGATTTATTCAGAGTTTGCAGATGATTTGTAACTTATTATGCATGGCTGATTGGTACTTAGCACTGCCATTTGCCATATGTCTAACAAATGAATTGCCGTATAGTCAACAATAAAGGGGTCAATGAGGTGTGTTCTGGTAATGAAGTATGTTAAGGATCAATGGAAATAATTAAGATGAAATTATAGCTTTACCTCTTTTTAAAAGTACCTTCTTAGGCTATTTAAATGATATACTGTTGGGTATTTTAATGTAATGTAGCAGAATTCTGTTAGTCACAAATAGTCTGAACTTTCAGATACTGTCTAATTTGTTATGCATTGTTATCTGATACTTAACACTGCCATTTAACATGTGTCTAATGTGATGAATTGCTCCTCTTTACTCAGTAATAAATGTTTTAATGCAGTGCATCCTTCTCAATCAAAATCCTAGGCAAGGCATAAGGAACATGGGATCATGCCAACTTTCTAAGATGCACGTGAATGGGTTCAAACTCTCAAAAGAAGAATCATACAGAGAAGAGTAGCATGGTCCCTCCATTGCATTTTTGTATCTCAACTTTTTATGGTGCGCTTGTTTGTTGGTTCTGTACTTAGCTAATTGCACTACGATTTTCCAGCATATTTGGATTTATAAGTGGCCCTTGTTGATACCATCTATGCATCATCTTTATAATATTTTATCATTTATGGCATGAGTTGTCTTGTGACTTCATGTTCTTGTATTGCATTCTTCCATCACTGTTACCTGATTGTAGCTCTGCACTTCTGGCACAAATGATCAATATTTATTGATGTCTGCCACATTATTTTTCCCGGCATTTATAAATGCCAATAGTAGAGTGGACATTTTTTCACCCTTCAACTTGTTATATTGGAAATCAACTTGACTCTCTTCTACGATTAGTGTTTTAGACATTGGCAATAACCAAGAGATCCATAAACAGTAGACCTGTGGCCTGCCCGTCTTGCCAACATGGATCCTTCTCTGCAGAATGAAAAATGTTCGTCTCTGTCATCACTATAAAACCGAGTTTAAGCTTCTCGATGTTTATCATCCTGGGATGAATGGCTCTGTTCCGGGTCTGGTTTCAAGGCTTCTTTTATTTGTTTTGCAGTGCCAAGGCCAATGCCCAACAATGGATACAAGTTCACTCCATTTCAAATGCCAGCTAAAATATCACTCTCTGTTTATTTAAATGTCAAACCCATCACTTTTATCAACAACACATCTGCTCACTCATTATAAATTCAAGTAATAAACAAGATGCTAATCACTAACAGGCAGGAATGGCTCTGTTTGTATTCGCGTTCAAAACTTGGTTTACTTGCATGCTGTGGAATGCCAAGCAGATACCAGTGCACTCTAACTCTGTTAAGCCAGCTTAATAACACACTCTATTTGTGTTATACCAACCAAACAACACACTCCATATATCAAAATTGTTCAACCCAACACATGATAATAACACATCGACCTCTCATTACACATTGATCAAGACATGAGCACTAGTAATGTCAGTGCACTCTAACTCTGTTAAGCCAGCTGAATAACACTCTCTATTTTTGTTTTACCAACCAAACAACACACTCCATATATCAAAATTGTTCAACCCAACACATGATAATAACACACCGACCTCTCATTACACATTGATCAAGACATGAGCACTAGTAATATCACTTCTCCTTGCCATTGCTTTCCCTACAACCAGGAAACTATATGTTTACATATTTAGCTGGATGTAGGTAATAACAATCTGCAGGGCTCAGGAATGTATGGCTGTGCTGCATATTGATGTTTTTGGTTGGAACAGAACACAGGGATGGCTGTAATTGGTATTCCCTTACTCTTTGCACAGAGGATGCAATGCTATTCTGGGATGTAGCATATTGTGATTATACAGAGCACAAGTGTGGGGTCTCTAGAACTGTGCTTTATGAAAGAGAACACACAGCATACGATACCAGCACTTTAAACGAACTGACAACTGGGCTGTGGATACCAACTGGAGAATCAATTAAAGGAGAAATCTAGCTGTAGTAATCTTACTACAGGAGAATCAATTAGAGGAGAAATTGAGCTGTTGGCTCAACCAGCGATTCAATCAAGGGAGAAATTGAGCTGTAGGTACTCTGTATGCATTGTGTAGGAAGTTAACAAAGTGCACAAGCAGTAATTAAACCCAGCGATCAAGCAAACTGGTGATTGGGATTAATTACCACCACAATGGAACAAACAGTCAGAAGAACCACAATCACAGAGCAATTAAACACAATAGACACATAGATTACCCTGGAGAAAACCCGAAGGAAAAAACTTCAGCATTAAATGGCTATGCTCAGTGTTTATTTCTCAGCAATTCCGGAATTACAATGGTGTTTGGTCCTCTGGGACATTACAGATTCCAATCAGAGGATTTTTTTTCACATTCCCTCTCTTCTCTGACAAAGCACCCTTTCTTCATTGCTGTGAAAAAGTTTATAGGCAGTGCTGGCATGCTGGGAGTAGCTAGAAGGCCAGGCATCCCCATCTATTCATTCATCTCTCTGCTGCACTCTTCCTCTCCCTGTCTTTTGCTGGCAGCGTTCCAATCAGAGTTCCTATCTTTCCTGTTTTTAATTTTAATTTTTTTATGCTTACCTTGGCAGTGCAGTACTTGGAGGTGAGTGGTAGCGTATTGATGTAGCGTGGGGCCCCTCACACTGTGAACCGCATCCTCTGACCTCATCATCAAGTTCCAATGAATACATAGCGAAACTTCTAGTTTTACCGAGTGTTTTGCATTGCACTGAGCCATTAACCATTCAGAGTTTTATTGAGGATCTGTTTGGATCACCAAGATGTAGACAATTATGATCTGCAGTCCTCATTACATCAAAGCTAATGATAATGATAAATCACATGCTATTAGAAGTTAATTGGTAAAAGTTGTTTAGATAGTTCTCCATATGGTGTTCACTGTTTTTAGATTCCATTTTTCTACGGTTATTTTGGATAGTTAAACAGTGTACTATAGTTACACTTTCAAATTTATATTATTCTTCTGGTGTTTAGCATTCTGAACTACAGTTCAGAGTTGAATCAAATAACAAAACTTCAGATTGTATCTGTGTCTGCTGTTAATGCATCTACAATATTTTTGTGTATTGTTCATTCCACAACATTGTACAACACATTTGTTTACAGTGAATGAAGTCCTGACATTAGATTTTGTTTACTGTGAATGAACTCCTGACATTAGATTTCTGATCTTGCAGTATCTTTCTTGCATTGACTATCCATTACATTTACAGAGTGTTGTTGCTTTACTTCAAGCTCCTCTTATGGGTATCTTACTACAAAAACTTATCTCTCTTGTATGGCGTCTTTTGAGTTATGCTTGTCAAGTTCATCTGTGTTTCTTGGGATGTTGGTTAATTATCATAGGCTTGAAAGAACCTTCTATATCACACAGCAGATGCACTGTAATCTGTTATCCTTCTATATTGCACAGCCAAAGCTTTGTAATTCTTTCTGCCTTCTAGATCACAAAAAATGGACAATGCCACTGACCAGTAAAACAATTTTTTCTTAAGGGTTTTTATCTCCCCCTTCTGTCCTCACTTTTCATTCTCTGTCAACTCAGAGGTAAGAAGGTTCATTCTTCCAGAGTAGGATCGAGGTTGATAGAGTTGATTGCAGGCACTGGCCAGTATGCTGAGAGGCGCAGTCAGGGTTATGATCTCAGAAGCCAAGAAACATTGGCCACTCTCATGCTCAAGCGGCCAAAACACGGACATGGCAAGGGGCGAACGGAAAGCATCGTTTTTGGAATGCCAACGCCCTTATGCAGTTGTCCATCTCCTCAAAGGGGCGTTTTGTCATCCCCATATCCTATTCCTATCCTCAGTAGCACCTCTTTAGAAAAACATGCAGATATTGGGTGGAGTTCTGCACCCTTTGCAGTCGAGACAAAAAAACTATCAGGTTAACTATACTGTAACCTGATATTTTAGTCTTTTATTCCCCGTCTTTCTTGAATTGGGTGCATGCTTGAAAACTTTTGCTAATGATTTCTAGCCATTGGATACACATGACCTGCATGAAATCCAGTTTTTTGGGTTCATTATATTGTTTTTTAGTGTGTTCTCTTGGTGGGTTTTTGTCTTTACAGTGAGAAACCAGGGGATTTGATTTGCTGCTGGTCAGATTTTTAGGCCTAATGGTGTTTTTTATATGAAATTTCTTTTGGGAAGGAGCATTAGAATCTGATGTTTCCTGTTCGTCATTGGGGTTGGCTTCTTTTTGTTTTTGGCATTTGCCCTTTTCTGGCTGTTTTTATTGTTTTCTTTTGTTTACTTATATAAACCATTTGACAGATCTATTTGGGCATCCAACTGAAGATCTGTGAAGAACTGAACAAAAACCTTCATTTCCATCCTGGCTGTTGAAATTAGTTCAGCTGCAAGAGCCATTCTCCTGGAGGATGGCATAAGACCCTAGCTTAACACACTCTTGGGGTTTCTTGGTATGAGACCAAGCAGTGAGAGCCATGGCAAAAGACCCTAGTGAGGACCCCCAGTATATGATTGGGGTTTCTTGGTATGAGACCAAGCAGTGAGAGCCATGGCAAAAGACCCTAGTGAGGACCCCCAGTATATGATTGGGGTTCTTGGTCTTGGACCAAGCAGTAAGTCCCTAGATGTGTTCTAGGGCTCCTAGATGTGTTCCAGGGAATCCTTGCCCGGTGCTTGGATTGATCCTTGGTGGTTGATATAAGTCCCTAGATGTGTTCTAGGGCCCCTGGATGTGTTCCAAGGAACCCTTTCTTAATGCATGGGTTGATCCTTGGTCTTGTACCTTGGTGGATAAGACCCCAGATGTGTTCTAGGGCCCCCAGATGTGTTCTGGGGAAACCTGGTCTTTGACCAGGTAGATCTTGGTGAAATACC
>JASDQU011027601.1:3907-16040 GCA_032191745.1 Picea mariana | reverse complement strand
GTGAATGGTATGTTTGTGCTCAAGACCATTACCTGTAATACCTCCCTAGCTAGGAGGGAGTGTTAATATTATGGTAGTTGCGGGAGGTATTTACCTCCACGTGTAAACCTGACGAGAATAGAATATTTCGAGAAGCAAGAAGAAACCCTAATGAGTTGGCTAATAACCCTAGAAGACAAGTCGGCTCAAGAGGATAATTGGTATTAGGTTATTATCTTACAAGAGAAGAAGTCGGCCATAGGAAATATTATATACTAAGTAAATAGACACCCAGAATGAGAAGTCGACCCAGGTAGTTAGCCAGAATTAGTATAAATACAGGAGGTCAGCCTTCATTATGGCAGGCATTCTCAGAATTGTAGAGCAACACTTGTGCGCACTGCAGTTGCCCAATTTGTGCGCAAGTTTGGAGGAAAGCTGCCGTTGCAGCTGCTGCAGCTAGCAGATTGTGTTTTGGCTTGGACTATCTCTTGGTTATGGTTTGGACTATCTGATCAACTCTTGTTTGGTGCGCTATCCTTGGGGAAAGGTGTGCTACCCTTTGTTTGGCTATCTAGCCTAGGGTTTGCTTCCAGACTGATTCTCTGTCAAGGTTAAGGTGCTCGAAGGGTGGCTTAGGCCTATGGTTGGGTGACAATAGTGATATTGTCGATGGTAAAACGAGCACATCCATCATATTCTAACAAGGTGGAGATTTCATCCTATGACAATCATATGACTTGACTTTTCAATTGGTAGTGGTAGTTAAATTTCTTTTATGTACACAATTTTATAAATGAAGACAAAGAAGTTGCCAAGCTACACCTGTGGGGAAGATTTGTTATGGTGGGATAATTTATGCCTTAGCAAAGCTATGCATGCATGGAGAAGATTCATTATCTTATGATTAGAGAATTTATGTGAGCGTGCAGTTACTCTATGCACCACATAGCACTGGGATGAATTCAAATTCCAATCAAAGGCATTCTATCCCATCAACCTCTAAAAGGAACAATAGCAACACTTTGACTAAGATTGAACCAAACAATAAATCGCTACATCTAGGGGTTCAACCAATACACCATTTGGCTCAAAGTGATAGTTGAGGAAATGAAGTCACCAAGTTCATTGCCTAGTTAATCACCATATTCATCCTAGTGCTAAGTACCACATAGCATTGGGATGAGTTCAAGGTTCAATCAAAGACATATTCTATCTTATCAACTATTGGAAGGAGCAACAACAATGGCATTACCATTGACATATGTAATGTTCCTAGACCAAGATGCCAAGAACATTGCGTTTTTCATGAATTTTTAACTGTTTTCTGGTTGTGGCATTTCGTCAAGCACTTTGCTGATTTAGTCTTTTAGATTGCACTAGGGTTTATACTGATGGTTGTTATGTGTGTTTGGTGTCTTTGCAACAATAATCAAATAGATGTAGCAATGGAACATACCTCAACAAGATGCAAGGTAACAATACAAGAGATAACCCAAAAATACCTCAGGTTTGATATTATTCATAATAATGGTTGCCCTCATACAAAATGGGCAGATCTGGAATACATATAAGATAGTAGAGTATCTGGCCACCAAAGTACAATATAGAAGAAGATCCAGGCTTCCAAAAGCCTCTCCAAGCTATAGACCAAAAACATAGATGAACCAACTCACAACCCACCTGGAATATGAAGATCTCCCTAACACAATGCGCCCTTCACTGGCTGAATCAAACCAATAATTCAGCCTCCAATAAATAAGATGTCGAATCCCCTAAGAAAGGTGCCAAACTATAGATCGGGCCAAAGGAAACTCCCTGGTAAAGTCTCAGACCGAATGATGGAGATCTGGCCCCCCAAATGGCTGAATCATCAATCTGCAATGCGCCCTCTTGGTTGTAGAAGACCAAGAATTCGACCTCTATGAAAATGGCCACCAAACCCTTTAGAAAAGATTTCAAACTGTAGATCGGGTCACTGGAAGTCCTCTGGTAAAGTCTCGGGTTGAATGATGAATATCTGACCAACCAAAGGACTAGATCCTTAATCTGTGGTGCGTCCTCCTCTCTCTGAAACTGTGTTGAGCTCCAATAAATAATATGGTAGAGAAACCTCCTCTGGGAAAGGATAGAAAGGGCGCCCTAGGCCCTACAAAGAATACCCAGAAGTTTATTTGCTCCCAATCCTCCTTCTCTGCATGAAACAGACCCCTCTCCTCAAGATGGTGCGCCCTACGACTGCAAACCCTCCTAAAGCTATACCCTAGCTCTCTTTGAACTTGTGGCTAGTGTAGAATCCTTCTGCAACTGAGTAGATCTGATGTAGAATGGTGAGGGAGGAATCTTTCACCTCCGTGACCAAGCTTGGACCAGGTTGGGTGGGATCTTTCACCACCGAGCTGATCTCTAGGGTTTGTTAAGTCAAAACCCTCAAAACCCCCAAGTGCATGGGCTCACTAGCAAGAAGCCATATATCAAAATGATAAACAACATGAATGAGAGAATAGAGGCCATGGTCTCTCTTTTTTCCTTCTTGCTCACCTTGTCTCTCCAAAGTGACTTTACTTTATTTAATTATTAATTAGTTAATTAAATCACTTTAATTAATTAATTAACCATTTTACCTCTGAAAAGTACCTTATCTCTCCTTGTGGCTTCCCTGGCCACTGAAATTCACTTCTCATCATCCTATCATGTAGTGTTGTTCCTCCCGATTCCAATGAGCTATTACACTAAGAGGTTCCTCCAAGTATTATGTCCAATATGACCTCCTTAGTGAATTTAATTAACCTATAGCCCAAAATAACTCAAAATCATGGAAATCGTCGGAATGCAACAGAACCAAAGCCAAGGTGTGTGGAATGGATCATAATGATGAAATAAGATGAGCGATGCAAGCCAGACCCCATAATACCCCTCAATAGTCCTTGTACTCGCTATAACCTCCATCTGGCTACTCTGGTCATCATAACACTCTGTGATATAATGATGTCCCAAAGTGGGGACATTACAGTCCTCCCTGCTAGAATATTGCTTGTCCTCAAGCAATAAATGAACCCATCCAAATATAATACCGGGGTCCCATGTCCACCTGTGGGACACACAGTAAACCCCATCCAAAGATGAACTATCACGCAATCCGCCCCCTGGGTCCCATATCAGGATGTGAATTGCAATACCCTGTGAAGCATGAACCTGAATCTTATCAACACCAGGAGTCTCCTGCACATGACACATGGCCTCATCCCGGAATGAGTCCATCCTCCGAATCCATACCAAGACCAACACGGTCTCCATCAACTGCATATGGTGCTGCCATAGTGAGGTACTACAAGACCTCAATGAGGCACCCTCAAGTGATGTGCTCTCCTCAACACTCAAGCTCACTGGAAAGTCAAAACAACTTTTCCCTGCAAGGGTCCACTCGCCTCCATCAGTAAATGAAATGATCAACCCTGCAATCCCTGGGTCTCATGCTAGTCTCTGCCAAAGATCAACATGCTGGCGCTGCACTACTCTGATCATGATTGTCTGCTCCCAGTATACATACTGGATCCCCCACTCCTGGATACTCAAGATGGAATACTTGTGGAAACTGGACCTGCTGCCCAGAAGCTGCATCGATGAAAGAACCTCTATGGAAGTAGTATATGCCCAACCATCTCCATGCTCGATCATGAGGATCAAAAGGGAGAAATTGTCTCGCTCCCTGGGACAAGCCCCTGCAAGCCCACTCAAAACCAACCCACAGTGAAATATGTGTCTCTCTGGCGCAACCTGGGTCATCATAAGGTGAAACAACCTACTAAGAAAATGGACTCCCGGATCCCATGGAAAACTTTGAAGTTTATCACTTCCAATCCCTGCTAACTGCTCCTGTGTCATACTGATCACTGTCGGAAGCCATCCATGCTCATCCTCATGAGAATCTGTATCTTTTTCGCCCTCTGAGATGTATGTTATCCCCTAGCCTATGATGCTCACCATCACACACAAAGTCTCAACTACCTTCCTATGATGATCCACCCCTATCCTGCTGTATGCCGTAAAAGAACTCCTATCAGGTGGTCTCGGCCTACCCACTCTCCATGTCCTCTGCCACTATCTATATCTCCTCATGCTGCTGTTAATGATAAAAGTGTCGGGAAAGGATAACATAAACATATGTGGCCGACTGTAGGACTGGAAGGTATCATATGCTTTGGTCAATCCCAAGGATTCAACCAAAATCTTGTCCACTGATACCCATAGTAAATACTCACCTGTAATCATCACTGAATCCCAATCATCATCACCCCTATGGCTGTTGCTACCGTGAAGTTGATCTCCCAATACTATGTGCTACTGCAGAGGAGAGACATCTCCATGCTCTAATAAGTGTGTCTCCTCCCTGCAAGCCAATACGCCCCTCTGAATCCTATTGTACATCTCTGAATGTCTCTGTGAGCTATCACTCACCACTGTATGCTCCTGCATACTCATTTAATCTCCTGTATACTCCTGCAACATCATGGATCCTGGGTGTACTACTGGATCAACCTCTATATGAAGGTCAACCGCTCCCGGGACACACATGGAAGTGTCCTCAAAACTGCCCCTGGCTTTGGAGTCCCCATGTGTATGTGAGTGCTCGACTATCTCAAAGATCCCCGTGGAGGGTAGCTCCTGCGCCTCCCGATCATAACTCTCCATACTCGTCAGTGATCCTGGGTACTCTTCATGCTCCTCCATCAACTAGTGCTCCTCTGCTAAGCCACCAACATCCCCTAGCAATGTGACTAAAGGATATATTTGGCTCTCCACTAAGATAGATGTAGTGGATCTCTGTCTAATCTTCTCAGGAAGCTACTTTGATCTGGACTCTGATTCTTGAAGGGTTGTTTGTGTGTCTCTCAAGATTCCTCGAGTGCTCTCCAACTCATGAGTGAGTCTGTCCACCTCCAACTCCTGCTCCCTCAACGTCCTATGATACATCTCGCCAATCCCCAATAGGTAGTCCCTGTCCATCAACAACTGCTAGTAGTCGGTCCTCATCACAGACACTCTCTCCCTGAGAGTATGAAAGTTATCCATGGAAAATCCCCCATCTGAACTATCATGTGCCATCGATGCCCTCCAACAATAATCTTCTAGTAATGCATGTGTGTCATCAATGCGCTTAGTGGCTGCCATGATCATGTCCTCACTGACTCTCAACTGTCCTGCCAAGTAGCATGACTCCTGATCACCGTCATGTTGAGGTGCTACTTTATGCCCCTCATTGCTAGTGTCAACCCTGGAAGCCTCAACAACACTCTTTGCAAAATATAAAGCACTGAACTGATCCTTGCCCACTATGCTACTGGGTCCTCCTATATGTGACTGCACATCATCACCAACTACTAGCTCCGTCTGAATCATACCGTATCATGTATGAACAGTTGTATCCTCCTGTGCACTCACCTGGATACTATCATCTGCGCATGGATCTCATACCGATGTGTCCAGACACGTGCTATGGTCATCTTGACCAATAAGGGGTACCTCCTCATCACTGCAAGCTGGTTCTGGAAGTAAATGTCCCATCAAACTGTTAGTCTCCACAGCCTGATCAAATAATGGAATCTCCAAAAGAAGTGACCCACTCTCCTCATACTGATATGTATGTGTAAGGTCAACTGTCTGCATGTTGTGTCTCTCCTTTTGGGACCATGGATCCATATGTCCCTGGTGTGCATCCCTCACACACGACTCCTCCATCATATCTGAAATGCCACTGATATCCTCATGCATCGTGGCTATCATGGGTGTCCGAAAAGGTGACAAATGTGCCACGGTCATCATAGGAAGCTCATTAGGTCTGGGTGCTAACACGTGTGAATCCCCACTAGTGTCACCACTCTGCTGAAGTGTAAGGTCATCAACACTATGTGATATGACTGCTGAAGTACATGTGCTATCATCCTGTCCATCCAATATGCAAGGGTCACTATCCTCCTCAAGTGTGCAAAAATCACTAGCCTCTATGCAAGAGTCACTAGCATCATAAGACTGCTCCAAATAAGCATCTATCTCTGCATCCTCACACACACCTCATCATCACTATCATAGTGCACCTCAATAATGTGTTTCTTACCTTTACCCCTACATCTATGATCTGGTTCCCAAGGCACTTTGCAACTGTAGCAACGTTGTCTGCTCTCAATGGGTGTAGGGTTAATCTATGCTTCCCTCCATCTAGCTGCTATTGCTCTGTTTTCCTCTGTTATGTTGACCCAATGTGTAACCTCATCTTTGCTCCACCTAGGAATTTTTATGGATACAAACTGTTGGAATGTTAATTGAGCCCTAGTTCCCTCACTAAGGGCGTAATATTCCCTTTCACAGAATACACTCTCTCTAGCAAAGTAAAACATATCCATCTCTACTGTATTTCTACATGCACTAATCCCCACTGGCTAGGAGGATCAACTCTCTGATACCACTGTAATGTTCCCAGACCAAGATGCCAAGAACATTGCGTTTTTCATGAATTTTTAACTATTTTATGGTTGCGGCATTTCGTCAAACACTTTGCTGATTTGGTCTTTTAGATTGCACTAGGGTTTATACTAATGGTTGTTATATGTGTTTGGTGTGTTTGCAACAATAATCAAATAGATGTAGCAATGGAACATACCTCAACAAGATGCAAGGTCACAATACAAGAGATGACYCAAAAATACCTCAGGTATGATATTATTCATAATAATGGTTGCCCTCATACAAAATGATATTATTTGGAATACATATAAGATAGTAGAGTATCTGGCCACCAAAGTACAATATAGAAGAAGATCCATGCTTCCAAAATACTCTCCAAGMTATAGACCAAAAACTCAGATGAACCAACTCACAACCCACTTGGAATATGAAGATCTCCCTAGCACAATGCGCCCCTCACTGGCTGAATCAAACCAAGAATTTGGCCTCCAAGAAATAAGMTGTCGAATCCCCTAAGAAAGGTGCCAAACTRCAGATCGGGCCAAAGGAAACTCCCTGGTAAAKTCTTAGACCGAATGATGGAKATCTGACCCCCCAGATCGCTGAATCATCAATCTGCAGTGCGCCCTCTTGGTTGTAGAAGACCAAGAATTCGACCTCTATGAAAATGGCCACCAAACCCTCTAGAAAAGATCCCAAACTGTAGATCGGGTCACTGGAAGTCCTCTGGTAAAGTCTCGGGTTGAATGATGAAGATCTGACCAACCAAATGACTAGATCCTCAATCTGTGGTGCACCCTCCTCTCTGTGAACCTGTGCTGAGCTCCAATAAATAATACGGTAGAGAAACCTCCTCTGGGAAAGGATAGAAAGGGCGCCCTAGTCCCTACAAAGAATGCCCATAAGTTTGTTTGCTCCCAATCCTCCTCCTCTGCATGAAACAAACCCCTCTCATCAAGATGGTGCGCCCTACTGCTTAAAACCCTTCTGAAGCTACGCCCTAGCTCTCTCTGAACATGTGGCTGATGTAGAATCCCTCTACAATTGAGTAGATCTGATGTAGAATGGTGAGGGAGGAATCATTCACCTCCGTGACCAACCTTGGACCAAGTTGGGTGGGATCTTTCATCACCGAGCTGATCTCTAGGGTTTGTTAAGTCAAAACCCTTAAAACCCCCAAGTGCATGGGCTCACTATCAAGAAGCCAGATATCAAAATGATAAACAATATGAATGAGAGAATAGAGGCCTTGGTCTCTCTGTTATCCTTTCTGCTCACCTTGTCTCTCCAAAGTGACTTTACTTTATTTAATTATTAATTAATTAATTAAATCACTTTAATTAATTAATTAACCATTTTACCTCTGAAAAGTACCTTATCTCTCCTTGTGGCTTCCCTGGCCATTGAAAGTCACTTCTCATCATCCTATCCTATAGTGTTGTTCCTCCTGATTCCAATGAGCTATTACACTAAGAGGTTCCTCCAAGTATTATGCCCAATATGACCTCGTTAGTGAATTTAATTAACCTATACCCCAAAATAACTCAAAATCATGGAAATCGTCGGAATGCAACGGAACCAAAGCCAAGTTGTGCGGAATGGATCATAATGATGAAAAAAGATGAGTGATGCAAGCCGGACCCCAAAATACCTCTCAATATTCCCTGTACTCGATATAACCTCCATCTGGCTACTCTGGTCATCATAACACTCTGTAATATAATGCTGTCCCAAAGTGGGGACATTACAACATATGTCGAACCAAATGGTAGATCACTACATCTGGGGTTCAACTAATTTGGCTTAAAGTGATGGATGAAGAAGTGATACTAGTCACCAAGTTCATTGGTGGGTTGGTTACCATATTCATCCCCAACATTGTGCACCACATAGCATTAGGATGAATTCAAAGGTTCAATCAAAAACATATTTTATCTTGCCAACTATTGGAAGGAACTCCAACGGTAATACCTATGACAGAGTTTGAACAAAACAACAGATCACTACATCTAGGGGTTCAACTACTACACCATTTTGCTTAGTTTGGTGGATGAAAAAGCGAAGTTAGTCCTACACCATTTGGCTTAGATTGATGGATGAAGAAGCAAATTTAATCCTACACAATTTGGCTTAGAGGGATGGATGAAGAAGCGAAGTTGGTCACCAAGTTCATTGGTAGGTTGATCATGCCAATTTAGGAGCTTAAGATGTTTGACATTCACACTCTTGAAGACACCTATTGAAAGACTAAGTTAACAAAGACTATAAATAGTTGGAGTAACCTAATAATGTTGTTGGTGCTAATTTCAACCAAGGGTAGAAGGCCATTGCAAAAGAAGGTGCTTAGAGGAAGTCATTTATTGTCATTGTGTAGTGAAAAGACCATAATAAGTTGATGAAGAAGAATGTTTCCTTTTGCAACTATTGTGAGTGCAAAGGACATCCTAAAGATGAATGTTGGAGGCTATAACCAAAGAAGTGTTAGAGGTTGATCACAATGGAGTGGGGAGAAAATGAAATGTTAACAACACAACAAAAGGCTTCTTTTTTTTATCACAATATGCATCTTAACTGTATAGAATACACAAAACTATTCGAGACCTAAATAAGATGGAGCAAGCTTGTATATTTATTATTTGATAGTAATAATCAACCAGATCTTATCTTGTAAGCAAGTGAAGAAACATAATCTACCTACACTCACAAACCTTAAACCATACTACTTGAAGATCCAAATTATAAAGAAGAGTTTGAGGCACCTCCACCCCAAATAGATCATCATAGGAAACTCAAATACGAGGGGAATTCTCAAGTGAACACTGTTGAAAAGTACAAAGTCATAAAACATGGAAGAAACCTCATTTATATTAAATATAAAATGAAAACTTAAACTAAACTTTGAATTATCACCGAATGTATAAAACTTTATTATTTTCAAAAAATATAATTATTAAAATAAACATTATTATTATTATAAAGTGATGAACTTATATATTAAAAAAATCATAAAAATGGTAGGTATTTTTTAAAACGCATAATTTTATAACCACAATAATTTATCATATATTTAAAAACTCATAAAAATAATGAAATATTAAAATTTCATAATTTGTAACTATAATAATTTATTTATAAAGATGATATTATTATTTATATAGAAAATTTTAATAAATAAAAAAAATAATATATTAATTTAAAAATAATTAAAATAAGTAATATTTTAATTTAAAAAATAATTATTAATTGGGTTTAGTTAGAGTAGTTATGGGATGGATTGTTATCCTTTCCACCTATTTTCTATTCCTATAAAGTTACATATTGAACTCATAATGAATATATTGTTGTAATGGTTTTGGTCCTGAAGAATCTAGAATTTATCCTTAAAATGAGGAGAAATAAAAACTTAAAAATAATTAATGGTTATTTTTCCTTAATAAACTTACTTGATAAATTTCCATTATGGTTTTATCATATTCTCCAATCCCTCCTCCCTAACTTTAACCATAAAGGAACTAACTATCCTAAATTTGAAAACCCAAATATATACAATCATGCAATCATGGATATTCTATATGCTTTACACCTTATTAACTATCAATGCATAACAATGAACACTAATATTTTATCCATTGTTTATATATTATTAATATTGTCATGGACAAAATTGGTTACATATTTTTTCCAAAATTGTCGTGATAACATTTTATCCATTGTTTATATAATACTAATATTGTCATTATCCATTGTTTATATATTATTAATATTGTCATGGACAAAATTGGTTACATATTTTTTCCAAAATTGTTGTGATAACATTTTATCCGTTGTTTATATAATACTAATATTGTCATTGCCAAACTTGGTTTAATACTTTTTCCAAGATTGTTGTGATATCATGTTTAAAAGCTTTAGTTGAATGTAGTTAAATGAAATAATTTCTTTACTTGTGAGGGGTGTGGTTTCATGCAATGTCCCACTTACCTACTTGGTCCAATTTAGATACGTGTGAGCTTAACATAGAATAAAGGGAATAACGTTGTCAAGAAATGAAGGGGGAACAATTGATATAAAGAGAACCTAGTGGGTTAACTTGAGTGGTTGGGTGATGTGAATTACAAGTAGGAGGTCTCAAGGTTAAGTCCCTGGGATAGTTGCCTCTATGGATATTATGGGCCTCACTCGATGTTATCGTCAGGTTAGCTTGCCAAAACTACAACTGGTTGGTTTACCCTAGGTACCATTCTCGAAATAAGGGGAAAAGCCCAATGAATTTTCCTGGAATGTGCATTTCATCATAAATGTGTGTGTGTGTGTGAGAGAGAGAGAGAGCGAGAGAGAGAGAGATAAATAATGTATCCTATCACTCTAGTCGGCCTAACTATTATTAATATAATTATAATGATGACTGAGGTTTAGGACCTTAACGAAGCTCCCCCTCTTTTGAAAAGCTTTTCCCTCAAAGATTGATATTGAGAGTGTTTCTTCATGAATTTCTCATCTTTCCATGTAGCCTCTTCTAGCAACACATTCTTCCTCTTGATTAGGTACTCCATAATGTTGATTTTTAATAAGCTAGGTTAAGCATGTAGTTCATTTCAATTTCATCATGTCTTAACCATAAACAAGAATGTTGCAGCAACCGAGATCACAAGAAGAAACACCATGCACAAGAACACAAGAAGTATCCTGGGAAACCCTTCTCAACAAGGGAAGAAAACCCAGCCAAATCCTTTGCTATATTCTTCAAGAGAAAGACCTTTCACCACCAAGAAAGACTTAGCACACAAGAGGGTGCTCAATCCCTAGAAGACTAGCGCCCAAGAAAGGTGCACACCTTTTGCCAAATAGAAGTGTTTGCTGAAATTTCCAAGCTCATGAGAAAGATATGATTCTACAATGGAGAATCATCTCTTGCTTATATTAGACTTTGACCAATCAATAGAGGCGTCTATTGGCTCAACAGGGCCAACCTCTCTAAGTCAACTATATTATTATTATTATTATTATTATTATTAATTATCTTTTACATTTATTATTAACCATATTAAGGTGGGGCCGACCTGTACCCTTTACATAACAATTAGGGTTACAAGTAGGTTTGACTCTTGAACAATATATAAGAAAGGATCTGATACACCCACTAGTGCTCATCCACTAGGGGCACATCCATAGGGATGTCACAACTCTGATTCACTGCATTACACAGAAGAACTAGGTCTTCACACGTTCACCTGTGCTCGTCCACAGGCACGTCCACTCTACAGATTTGCTTTCCCACTGCCACTGACAGGAGAATCATTTGGAGTCTTCTTGTCAACTCTGCTGCTCAGAGGAGGCTATCACATCATCTTCATTTCTGTTCACATGATGATGTGCCCAACACTTATGGGATTTCACACGTTCACCTTGTGCTCAACCACATGCACATCCTAACTCAAGAGATCGCTTTTCCACTGTATAATCATCTGGAGTTCTTCTCACTCACGTCATGGAGGAGGTCATCTATATGTTCCTAGCTCTATCTCAGGCAGGAACCACATACCCTTCTTAGGGGCTTTCTCTTAGGTTTGTAAGCTGAGAGAAAGACTCACATAGCTGCTATGTTCCACATCTCACAGGTTTGTAAGCTGGAGGATGTCTCCCATAGTTGTATTCATCAACACTCCCTCTCAGCTAGGGAGGCATTTTCCAT
>JASDQU011027600.1:29956-40263 GCA_032191745.1 Picea mariana | reverse complement strand
ACAAAAGTCACTAGAAAAGCTACTTTAACACTGATTTCTTAGTTGGTTTGCTAACATCTTATTTTCCTTTTAATTGGGAAATTTCCATGCTATACTAACAACCTTTTGAAGGTTGTTCTAAAAGTGATTTGGGCAAGTTTCCTACGAAACTTGCTTGGTGTTTTTTCACATTTTGCGAACAGGTAGAGAGAAGCTCTATCCGATTTTCATGGATCCAGGGCATACAAGACCTCACAGGGCACCTCCTCTTCACTCTTTCTAAGCATTTGTAAGTTCGGTTGGATCCTTAGTCTATAAAAGACCAGCAAACGTTTCTTTTTTATATTGTTAACTTGAAGGAGCTAAGTGCGATAACCCACTAGCCCTCTCATCCCCCCTACCCCGGAGGGACTGTGTCATCTTTTTGTCTTTGCCTATTTTCTCTAATTAAGTAAGATAAAACTAACTAAAATAAACCAAGATAATCTGCAAAACATTTCCTTTCTGCTTTGCTTTAAATCAGTAGCTAGAAGGTAGCATTCTAGATGAGTTTTCATTTCCAAGTTTCTTTCAAGTTTCTTCTTTTTTGTAAAGAGTAACGAACCTTTCCCTGTCAAGAGCTTAGTATGCTCTCTGCCCCGAGAGTTCAACTCGATCTTGGCAGATCAGAATAGATCCTGAATAGTGTGGAGTAGTTTAATTAGACAACATTTTCTATTTTTGCTCAATACAGGGATCAATACATGCTGATTCCATGTGAGTTCAAGGGGTTGCCTAGAGATTAAATCTCACCCTGTTGGAAGTCCATGTATTTTCGCTTGTAGGCACTTGAGTAACAATAGTTAAAAAGAGACAAATAATAGATTAGCTTTAGTAATTAGATAATCGTTCTATTTTTGCTCAAGCTTACAATTTTGGCATTTGTGAGTGGATTAGATCAAGATATCTATCCATTTCACTCAATTAATCTAAGTGCAATCCAAACGAAGCCACTTAATTAATTAAAATTTACCAAGAGCAATTCACAACTTTTATCTTGCAGCTACATCTTTGGCACTGGTCTTTACACTATCATTTCAGCTTTGGAAATATTTCATTGTGCTATCTTATCTCATTAGCATTTAGTTGATGTTGTCATTTATGCTGCTAGAATAAAGTTATCTGCTTTATTTCATTATTAACTCCTAGATTTCTTGTATTTAGCTTACTCAGCCTTAGCTTATTAAATTAGGGACTACCCCCCTTGGCTTCACTAGAAGTTGGCCTAGACGGAGGAGTCGAGTGTTTGGTGACAGTAAGTCGACTCGAGACTCGCCCCCAAGGCCACACCCAGTGAATTGAAGATTTCTTTCACATGACCCAAGGTGCGGATTAGGCGGCGACAACAGGTGCAAAATATAGAAAGATCATGGATTAACAAAAATAATAATTGGGCAGCATGAAAACAGGCAAGATGTTCGAACAGCTCATGTCTTGTATCTGCTGCACCACCCGCCAGAAAGAAATTGCCTTTCAGGAAAAGAAGAAACGGGATTCTTTAGTAGTTGTTATGGTTATCCCAGAATTTGTGTACTAAACAATGACCAATCTATAGTGCCATAACAAGTCCTGGAAGGTCTTGCAACTCATGCATTTTCAACACAATAATAGATATTGTAGAAAAATAGAATGCATATTTCCAAATATTAATCTCCTCACTCCATAAGTTTCATGCACAAGTTAAAGACAGGTTCTATTTATTTTTACTTTGTGACTACATATTTGCTTTGAATGTTAAGTTTTATTTATAGCCCTTGTATTGTTGTGTCAGCTCAAAGATGCTTTAAGAACACTCTTGAGATACTGCAATAACATATTTAACAGTCCTATGGACCACATTCTGTTCCTTCTTTTATGATCTTCCGAGAGAATATAATTTTACTCACTTTAGAAGAAGAAAAACATAAGTTTAGAAAAGGACAAAATCCATCATACTTTTCGGCATGCAAACGGCAGAGTTGCAAGCAAAAAGAGTGGAATGTGGAGATTGAAAGTTCCTTAACAATTGCTTTTCCCACTACTGCCCCAACTCGCTCCCCCATTTCAGTTGCTGCTGCTGTTGTGAAAGTCATTGCCAGAATATTTCTTGGATGCACTCCCTGAAAAATGCCTCGGATCAGACATAAAAGGCAACAAAATATCATGGTACAACATTCAAGATTGAGATGAAGAAAAGGTTTGATGAGTTCAGTAACATACCTCTTTTAACAATGTCAGCAATCGTGCAACCATTGTTGAGGTCTAATATTATAAAAAACCACGTTAAAAACTTACAGTCATCCATACACAACAGCATAAAAAGAAGCAAACTGGAAGTCAATTTAAAATGCAAAGCAGAAAGAAAAAAAATGAAAACTTCTGAACATACCTTTCCACTTCCTGGACCTGCTAGGATCAGTAAAGGTTTTGAAATGTCACTTATAGCAGCCTCTCGTTGTGTTTCATTCAAAGACTGCAGATACGCTGGCAAGGTATCAGATGCAGATATTGATGAGGCACCTGAATTGAACGAATGATCTGGTAAACTGTTTGATGGATTTGATGAATGTTCAGACAAAAGTTGATTTGTTGATTCTCCTGAAATGATCATTGAATTTCCATTAAGTTGATTAGCATTACTAAAGTTGGTCTTGTGAATGCTTTGGATACCTGTACCCGTAAGTACCTCGAGCAGTTCAAGTTGTGATTGATGTGCGTCATCCATCTTAGTCTTAACCCTTGTTGATACCAAATTCTCCATATCCGATGGCATAAAACTCATAGAACAGCTTGAGGATATTTCAGCTGGCTTCATAGAAGCACGGGTATCACAATGTAAACTTGAGCCATGAACTATTTCTGTAGGACAAATCTCTGTCTCCAGAAAATTACCTTCATGACCTGATTTAGGTTGTTCTGAACTTAGCAAATCAGCAAAATCAGGAAACACGGCATTACAGCTCACAGAAGGCATCCAGCCCTGGTTTCCTCCCAACGTGTTCAGAGGCCTGATTGATACATCTTCTTGATATAACATAGTTTTTTTCTTGCAAAGGGCGTCGATCTCTTCAAATAAAGCATCATCAAAATCTTCACATGGGATATCTGGCATGGGAATACACTTCTCTGAAGTAGCAGCTTCCAAACATGTTTCAAAAGAAAAAGGAAAGCCATTATTTATAGAGCCCTGCATCCAAGTCTTATTTTCCTTTTCTGAAAACTCAGATTTGCTGTCAGGAGGGACAAATATTTTGTTCTTCTCTTGTCTTTCATCCATTTTAGACGAGCTTGAAGTTGAATACTCACTATCCATGTGTGAAATGCTTGAAACTGCTACAGAATTCTGGTTCCGTTTGCTTAAAGACCTAAATTCGGCATTTAGAAAATTTGAAGTATTACATCTATATAAATATCTTGATGTCATTGTGTTAGTTTGTATTTCTGCTAGAGGGAATCGTGGAGGCTCACTGAGGTCAGATGAACCACATAATTTAACAGTACCCATATTTCTGCAAAAACAAAACTCTGATGGTAACAACACTTTCAAATATCAAAACGCGAATACTAATTTATTAAAAGATTCTTTCTATTGCAAAATTCAGAATTAACAAAGTTTGCAGTATCAGATTTTCAGAAATACCTTGGCGTTAACATATTAGCTTGAATTTCTGCAAGGGGAAATCTTGGACGCCCATTGACATCAGATGAAACACATACTTTAGTCACATCCATATTCCTGCAAAAATAAATGGAATGATTTCCATGATAAGAAGCTTTCACATATTTGAAAACTACAATTTTAGAAAAATCTGCAAAGCATAATCTTTATAAAAAATATATGCTGCACAGGGAAATGTCATCGTTCCTTGTAGGGAATGAACACTCAGAAAATAGAGAAGCTGACAAGGGAACTGCAGCATATTATCAAAGCCTACTTCTCTTATGATATTGCAAATGCAAMCAATCACATGGGAATAATRTTRCCACCATCATGCTTAAYAAATGTTGTTAATGCAACTAATATCATAAAAAAGGCTAGTAGAATATCCCATAAGTAGGACTACAAAAAACAATCCTAGATAAGTGTTTATAAGAGCCTGAATTSGAACAGTTTTATAASAGCATATGTGTCAGATTTCGGAGTATGCATGCACAAGACAAGACACGAGAGAAGGAAAATATTGCATAAATTCACAGATTTTGTATTGCCCARCAACATGATTTATAGATGAAGAATGGAATTTTATTGTGTTGGAATTTCTTGAATTTCTCGATGTTTCGAATGTCTGAAGTGAACTTCATCCTCGGGATATACTCAGACAAAAGTTAGAGTAAAATGCTTGAGCGTGGACAATGACTTTTTCAATTGACACACTAGATGCCCTYTTTCATCTTGTACAAAGCCATGGGGTTGTTGCATGTAAACCTCTTCYAAATCTCCATTTAAGAAGGCACTTTTGACATCCTTCTGATGAATGGTCCTTGAGTTGTCATGGCTAACACYGGTCTAATTATAATCATCTTTGCGACCAGTGCAARGGTTTCCTCAAAATCAATACCTTCTTCCAACGTAAAACCTTTCACCACTGACCTTACTTTGTGCTTGTCAACTAAACCATCTACTTCACACTTTGTGCTATAGACCTGTTTGCAACATATTGCACTTCTGCCATTACAAGGGTTCCCAAGTTTTGTTTCTTTTTATCAAATTATATTCCTTCTACATCATCCTGTTCCATTCTTTTTTCCGTGTGCTTCAAATGAAATAGTTTCATATTAATTCAAAACTGTAGCCATCAATGCTATATTTACATGTTGTGAAGTTGACAGCTGAAGTGTTCTTGACTTCTTGCTTCCTTCATTTCTTTCACATAATTCCTATAGCTTTAAGTCCCTCACTATTTATAAATACAACTTCATATTTTTCTTGGAACTCAACAATGTCTTGTCACTGCTAGCCTTGTTGTCACCGGGTTCCTCATCATCATTTGATTCTTGACCAGTTCTATTATCTTGACTTGGACTGCTTTCTCTTGCAACCTTCTTAGCATCATCTTTGTCTTCAGTAGGCCATGACATGTCAATTTGATTGGAATCATTTGGACTATGATATTCATCAAACGCAACATCATTGTTGGCAATTACATCATTTTCCAAATCAAAGAGTGTATATGGATTAGACTCTTCACTAGAACATATAAAAATACACTTCTTACTTTAATCTTTAAGTTTGTGTCTTCCATATTTCCAAACGTGTACATTGGTATTACACCCAAGACGTTTGAGATGACTCACATGCAGCTTCCTGCTACCCCATGCTTTTTTATGTTGATGTTTCTAACAACTCTGGCTGAACTTACATTCAATAGATACAATATTGCATGCATTGCTTCAGCAAAAAAAACGTTTGATAGAGTTTTACCTCTAAGCATGCTTCTCACCATCTCAACAATCATTATATTCTTCCCCTCTACAACACCATTCTACTAAGGAATATATAAACAAGTTAGTTATGTGAGAATTCCATGAGACTTGCAATACCTAGAAAAACCCTTGGATTTGCAATGTGTACTGTTATCCACCAAGTTGCACTAGCTGAATTTGAAGATGAGCCGCCAAAGACTGAGCAGACAGATGCTCAGAAGTCAGAGTTCACAGATTCAACATGTCTTTTTAAAGACCACCTTTTTCCGCATTTCCATCACTCTAGGGCATTGTAATAAATGACTTGAGCATGAAAGTTGTAAAAGACTATTGGCCACCTAAGACCTGGGTACGAGCATGTACTCTAGAGTATTTTTTTTCACTTGTTAATTATTTTTTGCCTGCCTTAGTGGGCGATTAATAATTTCTAAGTTTTTTCACTCAAGACTGACTCCAAAGCTGGAGTATGTGCTGGTGGTTAGGCCTTGGCATGGTATAACAAATGTCTAGTGTCTAAATGTATATGAGTTCATGCTAGGTCTTATCACATATAGTTGTCAAGGGCAGCAGGTCGTCCAAGTTCGTGGTCTGCACAGGAAGCGTCAAAGCGCAGCGTTCAGAGCAGCTCACGTCGGATCGGAAATATTAGCAGGCGAGCGGGCAGTATTAATCTTTCAGCAGCGGAGATTCCAGGAGCAGTTCAGATCAGTTGCTCACGTGTTTTCGGAATGTCAAAATCGCACGAAGTATAGCACCAGAGAAAAAGGTCCGAAGTCCCAAGGCCCAGAGCGAGCGTGAGTCGTTGATCTTGAGGGGGACAGGTGGCATCCGATCCAAGTGTTCAGGGAAATGAGCTTCGGGAGATTCAAAGTGAGAAGCGTCGAAGCCCCAAAAAGCCACAGTCCTAAAGTAAAATCTGAGCCATCAAAAGCCAAGGACACATGGAGGCAGATCCCTCGCTTCGGGGTTCGACGCTCCGGAGAATCATGGAAGTTAAGCTTCGAAAAGTTCTGAAGGGCCGAAGCCCGAAGTCCCGAACGTTCCAAAGCCGCCAAAGTGTCGAAGGCCGGAAACGAATCTGGACAATAGTTCTCATCGGGAGAAATCAACAGTGGAAAATTATCGCAGGAATCGGGAGTTCGAAATATTGTTAAAGTTGTTCGTCAAAGGTTTGAAGTTCTGAAACCCGAAATTAGCATGGGTCGTCCGATTCAGAGGGGCACGTGGCACCAGATCCAAACAACGAAGAAAGTCATTTCGGAAAGCCTGAAGTGAGGAATGCGCAAATTTCCCGAGTCTCGAGGTCCGAAGTAGATCTGGACCACAGATCTTATAGAGACAGGAGGCAGTTGATCCAAGGGTTGGCAAGATCGGATTTCGGGAGTTTTGGAAGGAAGCAAAAGAAAACTTCGCGAAGCGCAAAGTGCGAAATGGATCTGGACCGTCCAATCCAGAGGGGCGCGTGGTGCCATATCAGCAAATTCGTGGTTTCGTGAATCGGAGGTTTCGTTGGTAAGCAATGCACAAGTTTCACACAGCGCAAACTCCCGAAGCGCCTATGGAGATAAGCGTTGGGTCATGGCCCGAGGTCGCATGCAAGAAAAGGTGCAGAGTTCAAGTGAGCTACGCCAAAGTCCGAAAACGCTCGTGTTAGTTGCAGAGTGAGACCATCACGGTTTCAAGGTGCCGACTTGACTAAAAGAGCCTTTGGCAATACCTAGCAGTTCCTTAGGCGTCAAGCCCCGTCTTGATCCCAATGAAAGTAGTTAATGAAAATGGGGATGGTGGTTGAAACCTCATCTCACCCCATAAATGGAAATCTTGAAAGGACTGGCCGTGGAGGCAGACTGTCAGCCCAGAGTTCCCCTGTGGATGGATTTTCCTGCAAGCCCACACAGATATGAGCTCGCGTCTGACAGAAGAATGCATGCACGGTCTGAAAAAACAAGACGCAGACGGAAAGCCTTGAATGCAAGGGCCTGATCCTGTTCCTGGTGGTCACGAACTATTCTGAGCATAAGTAGATAGTTTTGATATTTTGTTGAGGTCGTCAACTGGTTGAGCAGAGCTCCCTATTTTGTAATATTTTGATGCCAGAAGTTGTTCTCTAGTTATGTATCAAATTTGAGACTTTCACATTAATAGAAGTCAGTTTCTCTCGTCTCTTTGTAAAAACTGTCCTAAAACACTCGGGCATGGAGGATCCAATCGAGGGTTGTGATGTTGTAATGTAGGTTTGATTACAGTAGTGTCGTGACCATTTTTAGTCAGATTCTTTGTTGTCTTATTCCCTCTTACGCTGACTGGCTCGCGCATGGAGGATCCAGTCGAGTTGTTGTAGTTGCATTGTGATGTAGGTTTGATCATTATGTTGTTGTGACTGTGTTGTTTGGACATATTTCAGTGTCTGAAGCTTGAGTTCAAGAGTAGTCTTGAGCCTGAGTTTTTCTTCACCAAGCTGCTTGAAAGCCAATGCCCACAACAGTTTTGTTCACCTCTCTCACTAATTCTTCCATCTGCTCACCTTTAAACTCAATTCACTGACTGAAGTTAATGAGGCCCTCACTTCCCTGTGCATTGCCTGCCCAGTTTCTGTGTTAAATTCACTTTGGTACTGAGTTTTGTCCATTTGACCTCCATTCATAAAACAAACATCCACCAAACACTCTGATGGGTACTGGGCTTATCCTCTCGCAATCTGAGGGTGACTCTCAGTGCCAGCATTCTTGGCATCGTTGTCGAGGAACGAATTGAAGACATTTCCCTAGGTAAGAACGACAAAGAAGTCTTGATTCTGAAGGTGCATCAGATATCAGTACCCTTGAAGATTGCAACTTGCACCTGGCGACTCCACTGTTTAAGTTGTGGCTCTGAAAGGCAGACACACGAAGTCTACTCCACAACTACCTCTAGCTACACCTGAAGTTGACCCAGAGAAAATTATCAAAAAGGAAGGTTGTCTCAAGAAGGCTTTTAGTTGTTGTCCCAGATTGAAAAGCTCCCTGGGAGAACGATAATGACCAGATTTGGTCTTTGATGGTGAACAAAGACCAGACACTTTCAGACTGCATATCATTCACCTGGCGACTCCATGTTTAAAGAATCCAGTGGCGACTCCACAATTTTAAGAAGTCATATTTTCAGATGGAAGCCATTTTGTCTTGGAGCTTTGCTCCTTTTAATTTCTCTGTTGTTCCTGGTTTTCCAAATGTTGTTCCTACTATCAATGAGTGGGGTGATTTTTTGCCCATATTTAGAGAACATAAAGATGACAACCCTGCCAAGCATCTCCGTGACTTTCATGAACTCATGCATCAGTGGGAAATACATCATGAGGATGTATTATTGAAGATGTTCATGATCTCATTAGCGGGAGATGCTTGTGAGTGGTATCACTCCTTGCCCCCTGCTAGCATCTCCTCCCTGGAGCAGTTTAATGCAGCGTTCAATGTTCACTGTCAAAGGTATTATTCCTCTAAGTTAATCTGTCATAACTGTTGTGAGGAGTATAGAGATGGTGTTCAGAACATAGTTCGTTCTTGCGAAAGCTGTGAGGATGAGGGGTATACCTCGGAGGAGTTGATAAATCTGGTAAAATCTCTTTCTGCAAGGATAGAGGAATTGAAGGAAGATTTTGCTCACCGCTCTTACGAAGAAGATGCAAAGGATATTCTGGTCCTTGAAACAGATGTTCTTGGCCGCCCTGCTTATGATGAAGAAGTGATTTCGAATACTGACCAAGAACAAACAACTTTTGATGGATATCCCAGCGAAGATGACGAAGAGCAGAGCTTTTCCATGGTTCTTGTTTATTATGATTTTGAATCTGATCCTTGTGAGAGCCATGAAGGAGAAATGGAGGAGCTAAATGTGCAGCTTGTCTCCTGTCCGGAGCCTATAAACGAGCAGATCCCTACCTTACATTTTGTTGACTTGGGGAGCAGCCAGCCTGTGTATGACAGCTATAAATTGGATTCTGATGTGGATATGAAGGATTTCCAAGACCATACTATAGAGCCTTTTCCTTTATTCATTAAGGAAAAGCATTGGGTGGAAATCAGCCATCCTGGGCCCGCAAAAGACACTGAGCAGCATGTTAAGGAGAAGCACCCATTCATTGATATACATGAAGTGATTTCTTGCCCTCAGTTGGCTGACGTTATCAGACAAGACAAAGAAGAAGTGGATCAATAGCCTGCATCAGCCTTTCACTCACCTATGCTTGCCACAAACATTCAGCCAGATGTGAGCAGCTGTAAGACAAAGCATGCTTTATGTTGCCAACCTAGTAAGTTTTATCACCTATTTTATGACCCTGTAGGGGAGTACATGGAGTTGCATTTTTTCCAAGCATTGGAGCCTGCCAAATTATTCATATTATCATCATTTAGGGGTAGTGTCAGTGTTCCAAACCATGTTCTCGTTCTGCTGCCATACTTCCCTAACCTTTTGTGGATCATTTGCAGTGAAGAAAAGAATCATATCACCAGACAGTCTGGGTGGCTATGGTGGAAGTTTCCTTTCACCTAGCGCTTTGTAAAAAACAATTAGCCTAGGATTGTACATAAATAAGCTCCTTCTGGAGCCCAGCACTTATTTTTGTACTTGGAATTTCCGCACCCCTGTGTGGGTTAATAATGTAATAGGTCTGCATGAGTCATGTCTAGGTCAGTTACCTTGGCATCGGTTCACTGGGAGAGTTCCTTTCACCGACGGTTTTTTATCCTCGGGTTATCATTGGGCCTTCCAGCCTTAATGATTTCCCTTGAGTTTTTCCCTCTCACTTTACATATGTCCTCCAAAGTGGTGAATGACGTTGCAGTGGGCTTATGTTTTGGTTAACTATGTAGGGAATTCATTGTAAATGACCATGCAAGACATCATAG
>JASDQU011027599.1:30666-62450 GCA_032191745.1 Picea mariana | reverse complement strand
TACCCAAAATAGATTGCATCATATCCAACATCATTCTAATAGTATTTTAAATATTCATAAAATTCTTCATTCTCACAATGTGTCGCATCATATACATCATCATCAATAACATTTAAACATTCATAAAATTTACATGCACGTAGTAGATTGCATCATATACATCATCATCAAATAAAATTTAAACATTCATAAAAGTTCATAAATTTTAAAGTTTAAGTGTATCACTTAATAGTTTCAATGTGACTAGAAAATAAAGCATATAGGCCTCAGGTAATCCTGGCTGTCTAAGTCAAAAGGTGGTGTTACATACACCCCACCTTCAAGAAATATGTTCTCGAGGTGGTCAAAATAGTGAGGAATAGTCTCGCCATAGTGCCTTGGTGTCTTCCCAAGTAGCAGATCCTGGATTATACTTGTCCCACTGGACCTTAACTTGGTCTACTAGACGGTTCTTGACCTGTCGGACTCTACGGTCCAATATGCGTAATGGTTCTATTGTGAGGGTTCCCACGTCCGATTCCTGCAATTCCTTCCAATTTAGTTTATGTGATTCATCAGCAACATAATGACCTAAAACAGATACATGAAATACATTATGAGTTTTATGCAAGTGGGGTGGCAATATGAGACGATAGGCAATGGGTCCAATTTTCTCTTGGATCCTAAATGGTCCTATAAACCGAGGTGACAACTTTGTCCCCTTCCCAAACCGCATGGTACTCTTATTAGGCATGATACGAATGAAAACCTGGTCTTCCACTTCATAACTTCGGTCGGTCCTGTGTGCATCTGCATAGCTTTTCTGCCTATCCTATGCTTCCTTTAGTCTCTGCCTAATTTGAATCACCTGTTCCTCCATTTCTTGAATCAATTATGGCCCAACTATTACTCGGTCTTCTAGTCTATCCCAACTCAATGGCGTTCTACATGGCCTCCCATACAAAGCTTCGTAGGGTGGCATTCCGATGGAACTATGATAACTGTTATTGTAGGAAAACTCTACTAAAGGTAGGTACTTCTCCCACTGGGTATGATTATCCATTACATACATCCTAAGCATGTCTTCCATGACTTGATTTACTCTCTCAGTCTGCCTATCTGTTTCAGGATGATAAGTTGTGCTTAAGTTCAACTGAGTCCCCAACGCTGACTGTAAACTTGTCCAAAACCTAGAAGTGTATCTGGAGTCCCTATCCGAAATGATCTTCTTAGGTATCCCATGCAAACGGATAACCTTGCTTATAAACACACGTGTCACATCCGTGACATCGTAAGTGTCTCTAACCGGAATGAAATAATCACTCTTGGTTAACTTATCCACTATCAAAAAAATGACATTGTATCTATGGGATGTGAGCGGCAACCCCACAACAAAATCCATAGAGATGACTTCCCATTTGGACATAAGAACATCATGTGGTTGTAGGAGGCCTGTTGGGTGATGGTGGTCGGCTTTCACCTGTTGACACTCTAGGCATTTGGCGATGAAACGGACTACATCGCGTTTCATGCCTACCCAAAAGAAAATCTTCCTCATATTTGCGTACATCTTATTCACACTCGGATGCGCACAATAAAGTGCTCTATGGGCTTCCTTCAGTATGATGCTTTGAATATCCCCATTCTCAGGGATGTACATCCTTCCTCGATATCTTAACAATCCGTCTGTTTCCAGATTATATCCTTCATACTTTGGGTCTAACTAGCTCCCGCTCTGGAGGTTTGAAGTAACCTTTAAATACCAACTGTCTCCTGGGAGTTGTGTCAACACATGTTCCCTCAGGTTGACCTTTAAGGTTACCAAGGAGAAGATACCTGGTCTCCTACTCAAGGCATCTGCGACCACATTTTCCTTTCCCTTGATGTACGAAATACCAAAATCGTACTCACTCATAAAATCACTCCATCACCTTTGCCTGGAATTCAGATCTCTTTGAGTGAAGATATGTTTTAAACTTTGATGGTCCATTTTGAGCTCAAAGTTTCGCCCCACAAGATAGTGCCTCCAAAGTTTCAGAGCTAGCATTACAGCTGCCAACTCTAAATCATGAGTCGCGTATAGCTCCTCATGTTTCTTCAACTTCCTTGATGCATAAGCTATCACTCCTCCATCTTGCATTAGCACAACCCCCAACCCTTGCTTCGAGGCATCTGTGTAGACCGTGAAGTCCTTTTCCATATCCGGCACTCATAGAATTGGTGCACTAGTTAGTAACCTCTTAAGCTCAATGAATGCACTATCACATTATTCTGTACATTCATACTTGACCCACTTGCGTTGCAAAGTGGTTATGGGTTTCGCTATTTTTTAGAATCATTCCACAAATCTCTGGTAATAACCTGCTAGCCCCATAAAGCTTCTCACCTCATGGGCATTTTTTGTCACTGGCCACTCCATAACAACCTTTACCTTTTATGGGTCCACAGAGATTCCTTTGGCGGAAATGATATGACCTAAATAGTGGATCTCTTTATGGAAGAAGGAACACTTCGACAACTTCCCATACAATTTGTTCTCTCTAAGGCAGGACAACACTATTCGTAAGTGTTCCTCATGTTCTCTTTCATTCCTGGAATAGATGAGGATGTCATCTAGAAAAACTTGTACAAATCGATCTAAGTACTTCCGGAATACGCCGTTCATGAGGCTCATGAATACTGTTGGCACATTGGTCAATCCGAAAGGTACTACAACAAACTCGTAATGTCCAAACCGAGTTCGGAAGGTCGTTTTTGGGATATCACCTTCCTTAATCCTTAACTGATGATACCTTGATCGCAAATCAATCTTTGAGAATACTGTTGCTCCTTTCATATGATCGAAGAGGTCATCTATTCGCGGCATCAGGTACCTATTTTTCACTATAGTACGGTTCAAGTCCCTGTACTCTATACACAGTCGTAAGGATCCATCCTTCTTCCTTACAAAAATTACCGGTGCGCCCCAGGGTGAGATACTGGGCCTTATTAGCCCTAAGTCTAGTAACTCTTTCAATTTCATTTGCAACTCACAAAGTTCTAGTGCTTTCATCTGATACCAAGTCTTGGAGATTGGTTCTGCACCAGTTTTTAGCTCAATGGTAAAATCAATCTCTCTCTCAGGAGGTAACCCTGGTAACTCGTTCGAAAAAATGTCCTAAAATTCTGACAATACTGGGTATTGATCCAATGAGGGTCCCTTCCTTTCATTCACTGCTTCCACTACATAAAATCGACACCCTTGTCTCAAGCATCACTTAACCTTCATAGTTGATATAAAGCGTAACGACACTTTTCTTTGTACACCCTAGATCTCTACTGGTCTTCCTTCATCATCGACCAAATCACCCTCTTTGCGAAACAATCTACCAAAGCTCGATGAGTTGCTAACCAATCCATTCCAATGATTAGGTCATATGCCCCAAGATCAGTGACGTATAATTTCAACCTGGTAGTACACACTCCCAGGTCTACTATACAATTATCAACACTAGGTCCTACCTCTTGTTTTTTCCCCGAAGCCATCTCAACTTGATTAAAGTCATTGTGCTCGTAGGCTGCCAACCCACTCTTTTCTAATGAAGATGGTGAAATGAAACTATCTGTCGCACCAGAATCAAACAAAATCTTAACATTGATATGCTTTAGCGTACCTGATGACTCCACCACCATGGATTGATGTTCGGCCTGGCGATTATTAACCGCTGCGTAAATCTGGTGGCTGCTACTTGCTCTCCCCATCAGTGCCTTTCCTTCTCTATGTACGAACCCTGATTGTAACTCTGGGCAATCATGCTAGTAATGGGGTCCTTCATACCTCCAATAGGTAACACGAGATTGAACCTGTGTGCTGTTATGTGACTGTCTCTAAAATGAATTCCTTCCCCTGGAACTCCTGCCCCTACTTGTTGTTCCTTGAGATGGTCGTGGACCTGTCTGCGCCGCTGGCGATGAACGAGATGCTGCACTCGCTACCATTTAAATCCTTGTAGCTACTGTCCTTGGCATGAATCTGTTACCATATGGCAGTGGCCTTGAGCCCCCTCCCCTAGGAAATGTCCTCGGGGCCTTCCCTACGAATCCCGGGCGATGCGGAAATGTCAGTCTTGTACCCCTAGTTAAGTTCATGTGTTCTTCCGTGTAACGCGCATTTTCCACCACCTCCGCTACTGAAGACGGTTTCCACATCTGCACCATAGCTCTTATCTTAGAGTTCAATCCATAGATGAAGCGCTCTGCCCGTCGTTGGTCGTTATCCATATATGACACATATTTGACTAGTTCTATAAACTTGATCTCATATTCTTCTACAGTTCTGTTTCCCTATACTAAGGCATGAAATGCCCCTACCTATTGTTTCTCATAGTATGCTAGTAGATATTTCCTCCGGAACCTCTCCTCGAAAAGTTCCCAAGATACTGTGTCTGGGGTAAGGTGCAATTGTCTTTCCAGGTTGCCCCACCAGTTCAAGGGATTGTCTCTTAATTGAAAAATGGTGATCTTTTCCTTTGAGTTGGATGCATAGTCCCTTAAGGCAAAACACCTTGTCATGCCTTCCAACCATGCTTCCGCGCATTTGTTGACGCGACCCCCGGCAAACTCCAGAAGTTTGATCTTCTACAATTCCCGTGTGATATCTTTAGGTGGAGGTCCTCCTCCTGAATCCGTTGACACTTCTGGATTACCCATTCCAAATGGTGGGGGTTCCACTTTAGTCCCTACAGGTTGTCGCCCCTTTAAAGTCTCGTTAATGGCTTCCAATGAGCGCAGTATGAGGGCTTGTTCGGGCGATGGTGGTGGTGGCGTTGGCGGTGTTGGCGATGCTTGCGACGATGCTCCCATGCCTCGATTCCCTCGAGTCCTGACCATCCTGTATGCTTTGACCTGCATCAACCAAAGTTGTCAGAGTGAATTCTAGGATGTTTCAAATTGGTGCTACTCAAACTAGAAATAGGGTTAGGCGTAAGTTTTCTTTACTTGTTTGTAAACAAACATTACTCCATTAGGGGATTGGCTAGGTTAGGGTTAGGGTTAAGCATCTAAGCTTGATTTCTTCACCCCTACAAAAAGGATTATTGGTTCCCTTGCCTTGTAGATATGCTAGTCTTGCGCCTTACTCGCCACTTCCTATGCTTACTCTCTTAGTGCATATGCCGCCTCCTTCTCGCTTGTCCTAATCTAAGCCCTTTTAACTTTTCACTTACCACTTGATTAAAGCAACTTCCAACCTTATTTTTATTAATTTACGCCGAAAGGCGTACACCTATTGACAATGGGCACAATCAATGATATTTTAATCTTACTTAACCTTAAAGCCTTATCTGATGGCTACGCATTGAAGATGTTGGCATATTCTTAGTCGTCCTCCAAAATCAATGGGTCTGATTTATTGTTCATAACTTTCTTGCATTTATCAAGGCATCCGTTAACATGTTTAATTTTAACATTTACCTAATCACATAAAAAAAATGTTGTAAGGTTATATAATTACCACGTTTAATGATTAAATAGGATAAAACCACGACATCTAAATAATTATCCCTGGTTGCCAACCACGTTTTGGCTTTCACCAGCGCTATGTACCTTTCGACATTAGTGTTCTTCTTAAGGTGCGTCGCTTGGTGGGTGGTCTTGGGTATGAAAATTAAAGTATTTATATGTGAAATTATTTGTAAAAGTCACATTGTCTGGTGCGTTGGCAGGGCGGATTTTGTAAGGACTTTGCATTGTGGTGGAGGTTCGGGGTTCAAACCCCATAGACTCCATTTAAATTTATACCTAGCCCTATATTATTAAATTATTTAAATTAAAACTCATAATTATATATATATATATATATATATATATATTATAATTTAAATTTACACTAACTTATTAATACCTTTAAATAAATTATAAAACTAAAATTTAATCAAAATAATGAAAAAAAAATAATTATTCAAAAGGGCGTATTGATATTTTAAATAAACTATTAAACTAAACATTAATATATATAAGAAAATCCTTGGCATTCGCTGGCAGCCTTTAAGGTCGAGCTTCTGGCATGAGGCCCACGTGCCCGGCCTCCAGCTCTCAATACCAAAACCTAAGCTCGTCTCTTTCCTCAGCTCGGCATTCTACTTCTTTTGGCATTCTACTTCGTTGCCTCCTTCGTTTTCTTAGTCTACCAGGGATACTATTCCGGAGCTGAAATCACAAGGGTTTAGAAAGCAGGCCATGGCTGCGGCGATCCTCACACTTCTAGTAGATTACTTCTTAATCTTTTATCTCACAAATTTGCGTCTTTTTCAAGTTAGCTTAATATTTTACCCGGCCTTGCAAATTTTGCTAGATATTAAAAGTTCAAAGTTGAGAGCTCCCAAGCTTCCCTTCTGTGGGAAGAAATCACCATCTAGAAGCACTTCAAAATTCCATCACTCACTGTATATTGTTTCAGCGTTATAAGTTTGTTGAGGTTTCAAAACAGATTAATGGCACAAGTGAATACAGAGGACATGCCGCTCTCGGCTCTGTTCGAGCAGGCACGCCAAATCCACTCGACGGCAGCAGATTCGACCATGGATCAGGTAAATTTAATATATGATGGTTTTGTCTCAACAATTTAAGCTACAGACATCACGTGGTTCCAAAATCCTAGTTATGTTTTCTTCCCAAACCCTAATTATGATTTCTTCTCTCAATTATCTATCTCTCCGCTGTGTAATGGCTCCTTAATTCATCAGAAACTTGATCAGTGGTGTTTATTAATACTGTTTGCAAGTCACCGATACTTTTTGCTTGAATAGAAATCGCGTCCCTCGGGGTTTTAATTTGTACGCAGTTTCATTTAATATCCGGGAGGTAGTCACATCCGAGATTTGGGGGCTCTGGATTTTTAACATCTAGCGGAGGAGCCCTGGCACTGGCCGTTCTATGTAATGGTTACAGGCTCCCAGTCATCATATGAGTTGGACAGTATAGGACTCCCATTTTAAGTTTTCAATAAGGGAATTGCAGCATGCAACAACTTGTCTAGGTTTATCTGAATAGTCAATCTTCAGAACATTGGCCTCAACACTTGCAGCCTTTTTCAGCTCTCGTATCTTCTCTCCTCTGATATCCAAGACGCCTACTTGAATCTCAATCCATGTCTTCCGCCTATTCTTCAAATTACTTCAATAGTGATACCTTTTATACTAAGCCTTTTTTAAATGAATAAGAAGGATGACATGCACCAAATGCCTCATGATTTTTGATGCTTTGTATCTCAGATTCCTAGAATCATCTTTTATGGAATTGTCAGTTTCAAAAAAAAAATCATTCAATTAACTATCATTCAATTATTATAAATTTATATAATGATTCTTCTGGATTCAGTAGGTTGATGTACCTATTAGCAATGCCAATACTTACTACTGTTACAACTCTCCTTGATGAAGCATTTACTCCTCCACTGCATAGTTTTCTCAACACATTAAAAAGTTATTGTCAAATGCCGCAGAAGCTTTATGATTCCGTGAAGATGGTATAAAGAAGAAGCGATGCAATATACTTATCTAGCCGCCCTTCTTTTAATGCGCAATGCCTACAAATCTGTGTGATCTCTGTAAATTAACATGGCAGTAAATATGGAAAATATATGCTGCAAATCATTATGTGAACGAAGGAATGTATAATGTGTGGATATCAATGGTGGAGCTGAAAGCTTGTTTCATACAAATGCAGGTGAACGTCATCAGCTTGTTTTGTGAGGTGAATCCATTTCTTATTAACAAAATGTTGTATTCCTGCATATGCTGCGAATACGTATTGAGCTCCATGGATTCGGATTATGTTAATGATGGTGCAATGCATTATTTATTGATGATATCTACTTTGCAGGCATCAACAAAGGAAGAGTCTCTCTCCATTGTTCTTCAACACCATGGACAGGTTATATCCACTTAAATCATCTCTATCTGTATGTTTTAGTTTGTAGCAGGTTTTCAATTGTCTAAAACGAATCATATTTATCACTAAGGGAAAGCACCGGCACAGTGGATTATGCCTAGGAGGTGATATATACGATTAGGCCATTAGGTTTTGAAACTGATTTCGTATTCCTGTCTATCCCTGCTACTATGATTGGAAAACCAAAAGAGGGATTGTATCAGTTTCAAAAAAAAATCATGATTTTGCTCTTTTTCTTGAACCCTCCTCAAATGATAGGGTACTTATCCCTAAAAAAATTAAGGGACATAATCAAACAAAATAGACAGACTTGTGGAACGTTCTCTCTGGATTGTTTTGAAATCCTTTTTCGGATTCCCAAAGGTCTCCCTCAGCTAAATAGACACATGTCTTAGCAAATGAATCAGTCATGTGGTTCAAAGATATACAAACATGAGTGGAATTGGACTCAATAAAATTGGAAGTGTTTTGGACCTTCGGTAAATTTGAAAAGCCTAGTCTTTTATTGCGGGATCTTTGAAAACCCCCTTTTGTTAGCAAAATTTCTAAAGAGCTTGGAGACCCCAAACACTTCGGCCTTGTTAAAGCCCAAAAGTTGCGTCTTCTTTACCCTCTAGATTAAAGAAATTGACTTTGCAATATTGTTACATAGTAGTCAGTACCTAACTGCACCAAAATTACAGTAACGCGGGGTCAGTTTGTGCTTTTCTCCTTTCTTTTCGTGTATATTTGATCAGCATTGTTTTAGTCCTAAACAGGCAACTGTGTCGGGAAGGATAATGACCTCCTCTTTCTATGTAGTGTGGTTTGGTCAGAATTTTGGGCAGCTAAAATTAAGATTGGCCGTGCTTCAAGAGGTGGTTTGTGTAACAACACTTAGTTGCTTGTTTTACTTCAGTAATTCGTATTGCATTTATTTATTTTACTTTTTATTTTTATTAAAGTTTCTATGTTTTGTTTGCAGGAGTTAGGGCTTGGAGTTTTGGGAACTTGGCCCATAGGCCCAGATTTAGAACTAAGATGCTCTGATACCATATGTAGGGGCCGAATAGAATTTACGTCAAATAATTTCATAAACTGTAACAGTATATCTACCTGATTTCAAACAAAATTCACTAATTCTTTTAATTGCACACCTAAGAATTTATAAATTTATCAGCACATAATAAATTTTTTATAACAATTTAAAAACAATGCAAAATCTTAAATACCTGAACCTGATGCTAATAACCCTCCGTTGTCCAAATGCCTTCTTGACCGCTGCTGCACCGTAAAACACTGCCCAAAACCTAGTTCCTCCCTGCCAACTAGGTAACTTCCTAGCTCCAGGATATCATATGGATATCCTGGCCCCCGTGCCCAAAACCCCCAGCAACCCCGGTGCACTGATACAATCCCACTTCCAAAATTTCACTTCTCTCTGCAAATCCCAAAGCTCCCAAAATCCATCCCCAACCTCCTGTAGAATGACCTCCCGTCCACCTCCTTCCCTTCCTTATCCCCCACTTCACCGACTTCCCCTCCTCATTTACTCCCTACCTAACTCATTTATTACCCTCTTATCCTTTCCCGTTAATGCCCCCTTATCCCCTTTATTTAATATCTTATCGCTTGTAGTTAATATGTTATCCCTTATTGGGTACATAAATTAATTTAATAATATAATTTATTATCCTCCTTTCATTTATTTACCTTATTAATTAATGAATTAATTAATACTTAAATTAATCATTGACAATCATGAATAACTAATTAATAATAATTAATTAGTGAATGTTATTTTAAGAAATGATTATGGATTAGCTAATCTTTTAGGACAATTATATTATTAAATTAATTATAATTTAATAATCATAGACATCTATTTAAGCAGGGTCGTTACAAAAATCTAAAATAGAAATTTTAACTAAAAATTTAGTTAACTAACAATTTCAAATTAAATTTACTAATCTAAATGTGCCATAACATAGGACACATTGATCATCAGCTGTAACAAGGTAAATTAATAGCATTGATTATACATACAGGATAAGCATTATTGTTTTGTATAAAGGGTGGTATAAGAGTTATGTATACTAATATTTAAAATAGGCATAGGATAGAATTGTTCACATATGTTGTGATTCTTTGTACACTATATCTATAGTGATCATGTTCATAAAGCTAATGACTTGTGTGATACTACTATTTTCAACACTAAGCATGTATTCTATGCAATCAAACAATGCTCCTAGGGAACGACCCTGCCCATGTACAGGGACACACCTAAATGCAGGCTCTTCCCTATACATGGACATGGCCATATTTAGCTCTGTCCATGTACAGGGACATGCCCAAATTCAAGCATGTCTGTGTACATGGACATGGACAAATACGGCCCTGTCAACAGTCTATACATAAATTTAAAATCTAAATTGTAACTAACAATTTTAAAATCTAAAATCTAAATTTTAACTAAGAATTTCAAATTAAATTTACTACTCTAAATGTACCATAACATAGGACACATTGATCATTAGTTGTAACAAGGTAAAGTAATAGCATTGATTATACATACATGATAAGCATTATTATTTCATATAAAGGCTGATATAAGAGTTATGTATGCTAATATTTAAAATAAGCATAGGATATAATTGTTCCCATTTGTTGTGATTCTCTGTACACTATAGCTATAGTAAGCATGTTCATTAAGCTAATGAATTGTTTGATACTACTATGTTCAACACTAAGCACGTATTCTATGTAATCAAATAATGTTCATAGGGAATGACCTTGTCCATGTACATGGACAAGGTTGAATATGGCCTTGTCAACAATACGTACATAAATTTATAATCTAAATTGTGACTAACAAATCTAAAATCTAAATTTTAACTAACAATTTTAACTAACAATTTCAAATTAAATTTACTACTCTAAATGTACCTGTATAAATTTTAAATTTATGTATAGATTGTTGATAGGGTCGTGTTCAACCTTGTCCATGTACAGGGATAGGCTCGATTTCGGGCCTTTCCCTGTACATGTATAGGGAGGAATACGACCCCGTTAACAATATATACATAAATTTAAAATATAAATTGTAACTAACAATTTTAAAATCTAAAATATAAATTTTAACTAACAATTTAGTTAACTAACAATTTCAAATTAAATTTACTACTTTAAATGTATCTAGACCAAATTCCCACAGCACCAACGTCCTCTCTCTCGCAACACCAACGTTCTCCCTCCCACGGAAACGACATGCAACACTATCACCAACACCAAACACTATCACCAACAACAAACGTTATCACCAACACCAAACACTATCACCTAGCACTGTCAACTAACAAACAATTCGGGAAAACTGTGAAAAATGCGATGTGCAGGTAATATATAGACTTTTTTTCGGACGGAAGGTTCTTTCAGCCGAAAAGATTTTACTAGATAAAAAAAAATCCATCTGGGTAAAATTGTACACGAAAATTGAGGGCATCATCATGGTATCGTTGGATTTGATATTCAAAGGTTCATTTGAAATATATTTCGACCAAAAAAATAGGACTTTCGGCTGAAAGAAGTATTATTTCGACCGAAAAAAGGTCTCTACGAATTTTGGATACTCGATTCTCACAAAAGTGTTACCCACCTTCATGACTTTACCCCATCTAGATACACCACTACAAAAGTATTGGTGAAAGGTTGTAGTGTATCATCGATCATCCCGCTGAAAGTTGTTGGAGAATTTTTCAAAACAAAGGGCATGACCAACCATTCAAAAGGAAATCCTTTTGACTTGAAGGTAGTCTTCCATACATTTGTATGTCCCATTGGGAACTGGTGGTATCAAGACTTTAGATCAATCTTACTGAAGTATTTGGGCCCCATGATCTAATCAAGGAGGTCTTCGATTTAGGGAATTGGGTACCGGTTCGAGACTGTGATTTTATTCAGAGCCTGGTAATAAATGCATAGTCGTCGGGTCCTATATTTATTTTGCACCAACATGATTGGGCTCCCATAAGGTGATGAGTTGGGATGGATGTGCCCCTTGTGAAGAATTTCTTGGATCTGTCGCTTGATCTCCTCTTTCTCTAACATAGAGTGGTAGTAGACTAGCCCATTGGTTAGCAGTGTGTGAATGGTCAGATCGATGGAATTCTTGACCTGATAGTGCATAGGTACCCTGTTATGTGATGAGAATATATCTGATTATTCTTCCACAACCTTATCTGCTTACTTCTACTATGTGGAGAAGTCGACCACGGAGGCCTTGGATGTGGCTGCGATCTTTCGCTCATTCTGAGAGTGAATCATGAACAAGAAAAACTTCCCATTCTTAGAGATGACCTTCCTACATTGCTTGACAAGGATAAAGTAAATAGCACTATCTGGGACTGTCTCGGTTATCATATACAATTTCCTTTCCAAAGTAATAATAACACGACAAGTCCTAAACTCATATACAACATGATGTTTCCATAAATAAGGTTGGCCCAAAAGAACATTACAAACTTCAAGAGGAGAAAAATCAAAAAATACCTCTTCTTTGAAGGGCTTGATCTCGTACAACAGGCGATATTGTTGGTTGATGTGGAGATCGCTTCCTTGGAGAAGCCATCTAATTGTGTAGGGCTACGGGTGCGACATTGTCGACATGGCTAGGCGCTTGACGGCCTATGCTAAGACAAGTTTATTTTTGCTACCTCTATCAACAATGAAGTGCAGTGGGGTTTCTTTCACCCACATATGTGAATTAAGAAGGAACTTTCCTTCCTCTGGCTCATCTAGTTCACCGGGTTAGAGATTTGTGGCAAAAGCGGTGGCACTGGGTTCCACGTCAATGATTTGTCTCCCCCTTTCTAGTTTTGACTTAGATTAAAAACCTTCATCTGATTCATAGGACTTCATCTCAGCCACCAACGACTACTTTGAGAGACAATCGGTAGTGTTATGCCAGGGGCTCTTATGAAAGTCACACCACTTCCAGTACATTTCTTTGTTTTCTGGTGTCCTTCTTTTCTTGTAGCATGGACTGGTTTTCCTGAGACTATCCATCTTTTCTCTGTCCTTTTTTCTACGGGTTGGGGCTGCCCTTCCTTTATTTTGTTGTGAGGGGATTCCAGGCCCAAATTTTCGTGTCTTTTGTTTAATATTCTTCTCGATTTTGACGGTATATTGATAAGCCACGCCTAAGGATGAGATGTCAAGAAAATCCATTTCATCCTTGATGTATCTATGTAGACCACCACGATACTTGAGAACCAAATGTCGCTCAGATTTTATGATACCCATATTGGTGCGCAAGGTATGGAAGATATTTGTGAGATCTGGCACTGCTTGGTCTCTTTCCTGCTGCAATGTTGGCCATTTGTGTACAGGTCATCATAACTTCTGAAAGGGTAGTAATTTTCCTTGATAACATCCATGAAGAACTCCCAGGTGACCGAGGCTATAAATAATGATGGTTCCTCTGTTTCCTTTTGCTCACAAAATTTTTCTCGCCAATATTTGACATTGGGAATGACTTTGAGGTGCAAAAAAGTAATATTTTTTCTATTCGAAAAGTTATGGACAGAAAAATACCCTCCTAGTAGATTCAACCATTTGTCTACAACATCTGTGTCTATCTAAAATTCAAATATAGGAATATCAAAGTTAATTTGTACATTGAATGGGGAGGTGCCTCCGCTCGAGGAAGATGTGTCCCCTATTGGTAGCCACCGAAGGATTTGCACAAAACTATCCATAACCTCATTCCTCTGTTGTATGAGGGATTCCTCGAGCAAAATTTTGAAAGGATATCATATCCCATATTCTTTATTTTCTCCTACCATGAGAGGACTCTTGGGCATGCGAGAGCTTTTCTCCTTGAGAGAAACAAGCTCGAGACCCAATTCCTTGTACCCTGACCTCGTCGGGGACATTTATTAAGAACGACAAGAAGCAGACTGATCTGATACCATTAATGCATATTTTAGGAGAATAATGAAATGAATACAAATTATTATTATGATTAACACATAATAATAGAGATGCGGTAACACTGGATTCTATTCAATAAGGAAATATGATGAAAGTATAAAATGCAACGGAAAACAAGCTTGTTGGAATGGTGGTAGTTTATCTTAGAGAAGAGATGTGACATCTACTCTTATTTGCAGGAATATGAATACAATGAGGCTTTGAAGGCCTTTTTACAATAAACATGAATTCCAAAACCCTAGACATCCAAAAACTTAACCCTAGGAGATGAAGCGCCAAAAGTCATGTGGGCCCCGTTCGGGTAAGTTAGTACATCAACTTCCCAGGGTCATATATTTTGCATACAATATTTCTTTTAGGCACATGATAGCCTGTTGGAAAGGTCTATAAGAGGAATACACATTTGTATTTCATAATTTGATTGTGTCTATGGTTTTACTATGCCGAGCCCTAAAAATGTTGTTTGGGGCCTCAAAACGACCTTGGAAGTTGAGGACCCGAAAGATAGGAAAAGACTACCAAAATGAACCAGAGGGAATAGGTGGGAGGTCAGCAACATCTATCTATATCATACATCCCTTCATTTTTCTTTAGTGTTTTTTTCCATTCATCCCCTTCTCTCATCCTTATTTGATGAAAACCACTTTTCAAGTCTATCTTGGAAAAATAACTAGCTCCACTCAAACAATCCATGAAATCATCCATTATAGGTAAAGGAAATATATACCTCATGGTTATCATGTTGATAGCTCTAGAATCTATGCACATTCTTCAACCACCATCCTTCTTTGGACTCAACACAGTTGGTATTGCACATGGACTCAGACTATCTCTGATCAACCCTTTATCCAAAAACATTCGGACATGCTTCTTGACTTCTTCGTTCTCTTGAGGGGTAAACCTATATGTTTCATTTTTTGGTAAAATTGCACCCAAAATAAGGTCAATATGATGAATATGCTTCTGAAGGATTCTAAATTATGAGGCAACTTGTCCACCACAACATCAACAAATTCATCCAACAATTCCTAAATTTCCACAGGAAAATCATTCATGGAAGTATTTGTAAGGATATCTCTCGTCTTACCTATAATAGAAAACTACATCTCCTGATATTTCTTAATTTCCTTCAATAGCTCCTTCCCACTCATGAGAATTATACTCGGACTAGCCTCATCTTTGACTCCCTTCTCCTCAAGTGGAAACAACATATGTCTACACCCATTCTTATCTAGCGTATAATTGTTCTTTCTCCCATCATGTATGACATTTTTGTCATATTTTCATGGCCTTCCAAATAGAACATGAAAAAGATCCATAGATATGACATCACATAAAAATTCATCCTTATAACTATGAATATTAAATTCAACTTTACATTGTTTACTTTCCATGAATTGATGTCCTTTTTACAACCAAGACACGCTATACAGACTCGGATGTATTGTCATTTCCAAATTTATTTTTTCCACCATTTTCATCGACACCAAATTATCAGTGCTCCCACTGTCTATAATCACCTTGCATACTCTATCTCTTGTTTTGCAAGAACTTCTAAATAAATTGTTTCTTTGCACTGGATTTTGCACCTCTTTTTAGGACTTGACAAGGACTTTTCTCATCATGAGTGATCTTCCCTCTTCAACATATTTTTTTTTCTCCTCTGGCTCCACAGTATTTTTTTGAGCCTTGGTAATGTGAGCTTCTGTAAAACCTATAGTTTTGGTTTCAAGACATTTCCAAGACATGTTTCATGTCTTTCCACAAGCATAACACTTAATTTCTCCCCGTCTTCCTTTTCCTCTACCTTTTGGAAAATGTTTCCTTCCTCTGGAGTCTCCTCCTCTAGCTATCTAGTTTCCAGAACTACTAGTCTCTTCCCTTGTATTCTACAACTTGACTCTTGTTTCTCCTTTCCCTCGATTCAAATTATTTCCCTTGTTCTTATGACTATGTTTTCTTGCCAATTTTTCTTCTGCCTTTAGGGCTACTTGATAAGTATCTTCTATAGTCCTCATTGTTACAAAAATAATCTCAACTTAGATTTAATACCTTAACCCATTGATATACCTAACAACTTTCTCTTGATCATTTTCCCTGTGTCCTACTCTTATATTCAACTTATAAAATTCTTTAGTATATTCCGTCACTGGAAAAACTTTGTGTTTTAGATTTTGTAACCTCCTGAACATATTCAACTGATAATACTTGAGTATGAATTTATCCTTGAAATTAACTACCAGTCTATCCCAACTCTTAATCTTGGACTTACAGTTCCTCCTTCTATCAGCCTACAACTCGTCCCACCATAAAGTTGCATGTCCCTTCAACCTGGTCACAACATGCCTTACTTTCTTCTCATCATTAATCTCCTCATAACCAAAATACTTGTCTAAGGAACTTATCCAGTCAAGTAACTCTTCCACATCCAAATTACCTTCATACATTGAGACTTCCATATTTGCTCTAGTTCCTAGCTTGAAAATAACTCTGAGCAATCGTTCCTCTGTTTCTTCTTCTCCTACAACTTCATCTTCTTATGGATTTTCACTTTTGGCATCACTAACATCACCAGTATTCGATTCTCTCCTATGTGTTGCTTCCATGGAATCCAACCTTACTTGAAGTTGTCTAATTTCTTCCTCCATGGCTGCAATGACTACAAGTCTCTCTCTGTGTCTCCTGAACGACATAGTTTCCAATATAATCTCCCCTCACACAGAGATTTTTCCATCTCTGATAGCACCTGATGCAAACCCCTAAGGGTTAGTGAGACCTCTCGTTCTAGGATCAACTCTCACATGAGACGAAGTGGCTCGCGGGGCCTTACAGAACCCCTGAAACTCTTTATAATAGGCCATTCACTTCACACTGCACAAAATTTGAAATTCATGAGGGTCTTTTTTCTCCAGTTGATTCATGCACGTGACACAACTAAAAATCATACGCTCAACTAAAGGCTCTCTAGTGCTCTGAGACTTCAGAGGTCTGGGAGAATATTCTCCAACCAACTCTTTGAACAAAGGAACTGTTTTTGAGTTTTTGTTAAAAGTGGAAGAAACGAGATGAGTTAAGCCAACAAGCCTTGGTTTATCAACCAACCATATGAGATGAAATGGTGAATGGTGGAATTGGTAGTAGATTGGAAAATAGGAGTGGTGAAAAGAAACAAAGGTGGAGGGACTAGTAGCTTTGGGGGATTGGCAATGTGAGAGTGACTAAGTAGCCATAGTTGTAAGGGTTATTATGTGGGATGGAGAGAAAAGGGGTTGATACACCTCCAGATTTGCAAGGAACATATTTGCAAGGACTAGAGTTGCTAAGGATGAATTGATTGTTGAATGTTGTTCTAAATCATTAAATAGGAAAGGAACATTTTTCTTTGGAAAATATAGAAAGTGAAGAAATTAAATAAGCTTTAGGTTAAATACAAACATTGAGATTGTAAATGAAAGTGATAAGAACATTAATTTTTTTTATAGAATTTAGAGTCATATTGATAAATAAGTGTTCTCATAAAAACATAAAAAAAGAAAAAAATATATAGAATTGATCACATTAAAATAAAATTGGCATCATTGAAGTGATAACCATATTTTAAAAAAAAATAGTAAACAAAATAATCAATATTTTACTAAAAAAAAAATAAGAAAAAATCAACAATAACAAGTTAAGATTTTATATTACAGTTGTATGCTACTTTGTTGCACCAAAATGAGTTTTCTACAATGGACTATGAGGGAGAAGTGTAATCAACACAAGGTTGACATGTGACATTTAAAAAAATATTGATAACAAAAAAATATTTCAATATCCACCTTAAGAGAGAGATGTCTATATGACTAAGAAATATTGAATGGTCCAACATCTTACAATAATTATTAATAACAAAAAAAATTCAATATCAACCATGTATAATTTAGTTATTTTACTTGAGCTTTATATTGAAATATTTCATGTAAGATGAATATTGAATTTTTTTTGTTATTAATATCCTTTTCAAATGTCATATTTCAATTTCATATTGTAACAACCCTGGTTAAATAGATGCATAGGGATTATTAATTATAATTAATTAGATAATCTGACCGTCCTAATATGTTTAGTTAACCAATAATTATTTCTTAATAATATTAAATAATTAAATAATTATTAATTAATTGTTCATATCTGTCGATGATTAATTAATTAATTAATTGACTCATTAAATATTTGAGTAATGAATTAAAGGGGCTTAATAATTTTAATTTATTTAATTAAAGACTTTACGTATGAAGGGGGGAAAGAAACATTAAATGGAGGATAAGGTAATAAAGGAGGGGATAAGGTAACAAAGGAGGGGATAAGGTAATTAATGGAGGGGAGAAGAGTCGGTGAAGGGGGAGATATGAGGGGGGAGTAAGAATTATTGGAGAGGAGAAGACTATAGTTCTAGTTTTTTTTTATTTCCTGGTTTTGTTGGTGGGTTCTGGAGTTTTGGTGAACCATCACAGGGGGCGCCGGGTTGCTAGGGGTTTTGGGCACAGGGGCCAGGATTTCGTATGGTATCCTGGAACTAGGGAGCTGGACAGGATTCTCCTCGTTGGCTGGGCGATTAGTCGGTTTGGGAAAGGTTTGGTCAAGCAGCAAGCTAGGCAAGGAAGGAGGGACAACAACCAAACAAGCGAGAGTTTAGCATCAGACGAAGGTATTTTAATTTATGTATTTGTTTTATGAATTTAAGGAATATGTAGTGTTATGTGGTTGTTCGTAATCTTATTATGATCAGTTCAATAATTTTTATATATGTTAGTTATGAAGTATTAAAAATGTTAGGATAGCATTTCTTTAAAATAAATTTTTTTCCTGTTTTATAAGGCTCTGTTGAGTTGAACCTTACACATGGTATCAGAGCTTCAGTTTGAAGCACTCGAGCCTTAAGGGCCTACCTACCCACCTACCCAACTTAGGATTGGATTTGTTCCCACCYAGAAATTTAAACAAATTTTTCTYCTGGAACCAAGTAGGTTGGAAACCATTACAAGGTAGCATCCATAATAGTAAATAATTTGGAAATAGGTACGGACAAACCATATTAAAATAGCACACCCTAACTACCACTAATTCTCCCTGCTTTCATAGAACARAGACATTCGACGACATTATGACAAGGGAACGAAATCAAATAGTGATGAACTATTCCAACAATTTTGAATCAAACCCTATGATCTTGAATCTCCAAAGAAACCAAACTACAGAAGGCAAAAGAAAAAAATTAAAATAAAAAAATTTAAACAAAAAAAAAAGAGGGCCAGGGGAAAAGCGTACAAAACAACTAAACTATTTAATGTATAAAAAGAAGGCATTTAATTTGTATACTGAAAGAAAAGGATCAAGGATGACAGTCTAAGAGAAGAGGCAAATATGCATAAAAGGGAGCCGAAGGATTCGGTAATTATATTCTTCAACGTTAAAAAGAAATTAACTTCTTACAGAGATAGTAAAAATAAAAAAACGAGATTGATCTTTAAATAACCTAAATGATCTCTGATTTAATATCTAGCTATTGTACAGACGTCAACTAATTTAGAACATACATCTAGCAAAACCTAAATTCTCTAACAAGCGGCACCATTCATGTCAAATTTCTAATCTCTCTCATGAATGGAAGGATTGGCTACTAGGGGAAATTCGCCCTGACTTGTACTTCCATAGCAATGTCATTGTTGTTGGGGAATAATTTGCAAATCAGGTTCACTTGAAAGAGGATTTTCATTGACTACATGATATTGTATTGGTGTAGACTATGGACGCGGCTCTTAGATCGGCCACTCCGTCCATATCAATGAACATCAAGCTAGATGGGAGCTAAATATTTTGATAATCCCATACCTATAAACACATACGCTCTAAAGACCTCCTATTGATGTGCTGAGCACACTATACATACCTTGATTTGTCTACCTGACACCTTGTGAATGGGCCATGCCTTAGTACTTCGTTAGAAGGCGCCTGTATATAGGCCGAAAGCAAACAAAACCCTAACGTGCAAGGCACCACATGCAACATGAATGTCCAAAACCCTAACATGCAAGGCACCACAGGTAGCGTGAATGTCCAAACCCTAATGCGCAAGGCACCACAGGCAGCGTGAATGTCCAAACACTAATGCGCAAGGCACCATGAAGAGAGAGCCCACACGAGTCTTTAATTTTTCACTAATTGTAAACACAACACAGTGTGGGCGCTAGCGTGCAACATTTACTCATGGCAGCAGTAAAACAGGCTGCAAAAATGGAGAGAGAGAAACAAAGGTGCAACATGCATTTCAATAGGTACATCCTCCTGAAACAATTATAGAAACAGGTGGTAAACACCATGAGCAAGCCAAGGGATAATCCCACAATGGGCATCCTTTGCAAACCAGCGCCCAAGGACCAAAGTTGTTCAGTACACGTCCACCTGCACAATGCGACCTGCAACCTGCAACTGCATACACAGCCATCAAATTTTGTTATAAAAAAAAATAATAACATAAATAAATTATTTTTATCCAACACAAGTGCAATACAACACAAGTTATCCAAGACCGAGTGCCCAAGTGCCAGGAATCAAGACATAGGGAGGAGGATCTCACAGGTGGGCTCAAAAGGCGTGCACTACAAAAAAAAAAAAATGGTGATTCAAACAAGCCAAGTGCCAAGCTCAACTCCACTCCATATATCTCATCGAATAACTTAGGAGAGCTTCGGAACATATAAAGGACATAAAACCCAAGCACAAGCGTCGAACACTAGTGCACAAATCATTCACCAAGCAACAATACAAGCCATCACCTCACAAACGGGGAGGAGAAGCCATGAGAGAAGGCCATGGCGGCCGACCGTGTAACCAGAAACCTCGCAAGAAGAAATAATAAGGAAAAGAGGAATTAGGGTTAAGGAATAGTTTAGGGTTTAGGTATGAAGGGCTAGAGGAAACGAGGGCGGCACGTGGGCTTCATGCGTGCCCACCCTTTTTTATCTTAAAAAAATTAATGTTTTTAAATTATTTGTTTAAATTCATATATGTTTTATATATAGGTTAAATTTATTACTGTTTTATAAATAGGCACGGGACAATTTATATATGTTTAAATTTATATTTGTTTTATAAATTAAAAAAAAAATTGTTTTTTTTTTTTATGATAAATAAATTAAAAAATATATATTAATAAATAAAGTTATAAAAATAAATAAAAATTGAAATGTTTTGGAGTCTATGGGTTTTGAACCCGCGACCACCCACTGCCTAAGCCTTAAGAAACAACCAAACACCAACGTGCCATACATGAGTCTTTACATATAAATTCATATACTTAAATAGATTAATGGTAATAGAGTGCTATCCCAAAGTATAATCTCCAATTATCCATGTTAACCAAACACTGAGTTTTGTGCCCTCAACCACCGAACCAAGAACCAAGTCCCTCCATTCCATTCCACCAGTCAAGCCAATCACTATGCTTCAATGCACGGCCTCAGGCTCACTACATCATACGACCACAAGTCAGGAAACAATACATAACCATGGTGCACAAGCATTAAGCTCCAATGCCTGAAAACCACTCTACAATCCTCAAGACTTGCACCTGCAGCCACCGAGACACACAATTCAATGTATATGTACAAAATGCCAAGGAAATCCCACGAGTCAAGCATCGAAGGATAGCCTTAGACTCATTTCATTGACATTAGGTTGGAAGTCACCTTAATTAGTTGTAAATGCAAAGTATAAGGACTTAGACCAAGACAAGCGGGGGGTGGGCCTCGTGCGCACTAGGCAGGTAAGTTAAAGAATCGACGAGTATGGTGCAAGCTAGCGTAGCTACTGGGCAAGGGAATTAGTAGTTTTCTTAGGCGGAGACATCAAGCTTAGACGCTTAATCATAACCTAGCCAATACCCTAAAGAGAGTAACGTCTATTTATAGACAAGTAAAGAAAAACTTACGCTTAACCCTATTTTATAGTTTAAGTAGCACCAATTTGAAATGTCCCTAAACTCACCCTGACAACTTTGGTTGATGTAGGTTAAATCATACAGGATGGTTAGGACTTGAGGGAATCGAGGCAGAGGAAGATCTTCGCAGGTGCCACCAACACCGCCAGCGCCGCCGCCACCATCGCCCGAACTAGCTCTCATACTGCGCTCATTGGAGGCCATAAATGAGAATTTAAAGGGGAGACAACCAGCAGGGATCGAAGTGGAACCCCCACCATCTGGAATAGGTAATCTAGAAGCGTCGAGGGATTCATGGGGAGGACCTCCACCCGAATACATCACTCGAGAACTACAAAATATCAAACTTCTGGAGTTTGTCAGGGGTCGCACCAGCGAACGCATAGAAGCATGGTTGGAAGGCATGACAAGTTTTTTTTCCTTAAGGGACTATGCATCCAACTGAAAGGCGAAGATAATGATTTTTCAGTTAAGAGACAACGCCCTGAACTGGTGGGGAAACTTGGAAATACAACTGCATCTTACCCCAGACGCAATATCTTGGGAACTTTTCGAAGAGAGGTTCCAAAGGAAATATCTGCCATCTTACTATGAGGAACAACAAGTAGGGGCGTTTCATGCCTTAGTATAGGTAAACAGAACTGTAGAAGAATATGAGATCAGATTTATGGAATTCATCAAATATGTTTCGTATATGGATAATTACCAACGATAGGCAGAGTGCTTTTTCTATGGATTGAACCCTAAGATAAGAGATATGGTGTGGATGTGGAAACTGTCTTCAGTAGTGGAAGCTTTGGAAAATGTGCGTTATGCAGAGGAACACATGAACTTAACTAGAGGTACGAGACCTTCCTTTAGGCATCGTCCTGGATTCGTGGGGAAGACCCCTAGGAAATTTCCCAGGGGAGGGGCCTCAAGGCCACCTTCATATGGTAACAGAGTCGCACCAAGGACAGTAGCTGCAGTGATTTCAATGGCAGGGAGTGCAACATCTCATTCATCACCAACAACGCAGACAGGTCCACGGCCATCTCAGGTAACAACTAGTAGGGGCAGGGGTTCCAGGGGAAGGAACTCATTTCAGAGACAATCGCATAATAGTGCGTAAGTTCAATCTCATGTTACTTGTTGGGGAAGTGGAGGACCCCATTACCAGTGTGATTGCCTAGAGTTACAATTAGGATTCATGCATAGAGAAGGAAAGGCTCTAATGGGAAGAGCAAGTAGCAGCCACCAGATTTACGCAACAGTTAATAATCACCACGCTGAACATCAATCCACAGTGGTGGAGTCATCAGGTACGCTAAATCATATCAATGTTAAGATTTTATTTGATTTTGGTGTGACAGATAGTTTTATTTCACCATCTGCATTAAAAAAGAGTGGGTTGGCAGCCTCTGAGCACGATGAATTTAAACAAGTCGAAATGGCTTCGGAGGAAAAACAAGTAGTAGGACCTAGCGTTGATAATTATATAGTAGACCTGGGAGTGTGTACTACCAGGTTGAAGGTATACGTCACTTCTCTTGGGGCGTATGACCTAATCATTGGAATGGATTGGTTAGAAGCTCATCGAGCTCTGGTAGATTGTTTTGCAAAAAGGGTGCTCTGTATAGACGATGAAGGAAGGCTAGTAGAGATCCAGGGTGTACGAAGAAAGGTGTCATTACATTTTATCTCAACTATGAATGTTAAGCGATGCTTGAGGCAAGGGTGTCGACTGTATGTAGTGGAAATAGTGAATGAGAGGAAGGGACCCTCATTAGATCAATACCCGGTGTTGTCAGAATTTAAGGATGTTTTTTTGAACGAGTTACTAGGGTTACCTCTTGAGAGAGAGCTTGATTTTACTATTGAGCTAAAACCTGGTGTAGAACCAATTTCAAGACTCCGTATCGGATGACAGCGCCGGAACTTTGCGAGTTGCAAATGTAGTTGAAAGAGTTACTGGACTTATGGCTAATAAGGCCTAGTGTCTCACCTTAGGGTGCACCAATAATTTTTGTAAAGAAGAAGGATGGATCCTTACGACTCTGTATAGACTACATGGACTTGAATTGTGCTATAGTGAAAAATAGGTACCCAATGTCGCGAATAGATGACCTCTTTGATCAGATGAAAGGAGCAATGGTATTCTCAAAGATCGATTTGCGATCCGAGTATCATCAATTAAGTATTAAGGAAGGCAATATTCCAAAAAATGTCTTTCGAACTTGGTTTGGACATTACGAGTTTGTCATAGTACCTTTCAGATTGACCAATGTGCCAGCAGTATTCATGAGCCTCATGAACGGTGTATTTTGGAAGTACTTAGACCATTTTGTACAAGTACTTGAGAGTACTTGAGAACACGAGGAACACTGGAGAGTGGTGTTGTCCAGCCTTAGAGAGAACAAATTGTATGGGAAGTTGTCGAAGTGTTCCTTCTTTCAGAAAGAGATCCACTATTTAGGTCATATCATTTTCGGTGAAGGAATATCTGTGGACCCTTAAAAGGTAAAACTCATTATGGAGTGGCCAGTGCCAAAAAATGCCCATGAGGTGAGAAGCTTCATGGGGCTAGCAAGTTATTATCGAAGATTTGTGGAGGGATTCTCCAAAATAGGGAAACCCATTACCACCTTCCAGCGCAAGGGGGTTAGGTATGAATGGACTGAAGAATGAGATAATGCATTCATTGAGCTTAAGAGGTTACTAACTAGTGTGACAATTCTACGATTGTTGGATATGGAAAAGGACTTCACAGTCTGCATGGATGCCTCGAAGCAAGGGTTGGGGGCCATGCTAATGTAGGATGGAGGAGTGATAGCTTATGAATCAAGGAAGTTGAAGAAACATGAAGAGCTATACACGACTCATGATTTAGAGTTGGCAGCTGTAATGCTAGCTCTGAAACTTTGGAGGCACTATCTTGTGGGGTAAAACTTTGAGCTCAAAATGGACCATCAAAGTTTAAAACTTCTCTTCACTCAAAGGGATCTGAATGCCTGGCAAAGGCGATGGAGTGAGTTTATGAGTGAGTACGATTTTGGTATTTCATACATCAAGGGAAAGGAAAATGGGGTTGCAGATGCCTTGAGTAGGAGACCACGTGTGTTCTCCTTGGTACCCTTAAAGGTCAATCTGAGGGAACATGTGTTGATGCAACTCCAAGGAGAGAGTTGGTATTTAATGGTTTTTTCAAACCTCCAGAGTGGGAGGCAGTTAGATCCAAAGTATGAAGGATATAGTCTGGAAGCAGATAGACTATTGAGATATTGACGAAGAATGTACATCCCTGAAAATGGGGATATTCGAAGCATCATTCTAAAGGAATCCCATAGAGCACTTTATTGTGTGCATCCAAGTGTGAAGAAGATGTACGTAGACATGAGGAAGCTCTTCTTCTGGGTAGGCATGAAGCATGATATTGTCCATTTCGACGCCAAGTGCCTAGAGTGTCAACAAGTGAAAACCGACCACCATCACCCAACAGGCCTCCTACAACCACATGATGTTCCTATTTCCAAATGGGAAGTCATTTCTATGGATTTTGTTGTGGGGTTGTCGCTCACATCTCATAGACACAATGCCATTTTTGTGATAGTCGATAAGTTAACCAAGAGTGCTCATTTTATTCCGGTTAGAGACACTTATGATGTCACTGATGTGGCATGTGTGTTTGTAATGGAGATTATCCATTTGCACGGGATACCTAAGAAGATAATTTCAGATAGGGACTCTAGATTCACTTCTAGGTTTTGGACAAGTTTGCAGTCAGCATTGGGGACTCAGTTGAACTTAATCATAGCTTATCATATTGAAACAGATGGGCAAACTAAGAGAGTAAATCAAGTCATGGAAGACATGCTTAGGATGTATGTCATGGATAATCAAACCCAGTGGGAGAAGTACCTACCTTTGGTAGAGTTTGCCTACAATAATAGTTTTCATAGCTCCATCAGAATGTCACCCTACGAAGCTCTGTATGGAAGGCCATGCAGAACGTCGTTGAGTTGGGATAGACTAGAAGACCGAGTAATAGTTGGGCTAGAATTGATTCAGGAGATGGAGGAACAGGTGATTCAAATTAGGTAGAGAATAAAGGAAGCACAAGATAGGCAAAAAAGTTATGCATATGCACACAGGACTGACCGAAGTTATGAAGTGGGAGACCAGGTTTTCATTCATATTAGGCCTAATAAGAGTACCATACAGTTTGGGAAGGGGACAAAGTTGTCACCTTGATTTATAGGACCGTTCAGAATCCAAGAGAAAATTGGACCCGTTTCCTATCGTCTCGTATTGCCACCCCACTTGCATAAAACTCATAATGTTTTTCATGTATCTGTTTTACGTCATTGTGTTGCTGATGAATCACATAAACTAAATTGAAAGGGATTGCAGGTATCGGATGTGGGAACTCTCACGGTAGAATCGTTACACATATTGGACCATAGAGTCTGATAGCTCAGGAATCGTCTGGTAGACCAAGTTAAGGTCCAATGGGACAAGTATAGTCCAGGATCTGCCACTTGAGAAGACACAGAAACATTACGACGAGACTATCCCTCACTCTTTTGACCACCTCGAGAATATTTTTCTCGAAGGTTGGGTGTATGTAACACCACTTTTTACATAGACAGCCAAGATTACCTGAGGCCTACACTTTTATTTTCTACTCACAATGAAACTATTAAATGATACACTTAAAACTTTTAAGACGTATGAACCTTTATGAACGTTATATGTATTTGAATAATGATGGATATGATGTGATATATTGTGAGAATGTAAATTTTATGAATGCTTAAATGTTATTGATGATGATGGATATAATGCAATCTACTATGTGAATGTAAATATATGAATATTTAAGTGTTATTGATCATGATGGATATGATGTGACATATTGTGTGAATGTGAATCCTATGAAGGTTTAAATGCTAGTAGAATGGTGTTGGATATGATTCAATCTATGTGATAAATGATAATTTTATGAATGGGTGTCGAAATTGAATAATGGGATATTATGAGATCTATTTCTAAATTGAAAACTTTGATGTTAAGTTGTTGGTACATGAATACTGAATTGAAATGATTATTGTATGCAATTACATGATGATAATACATAAAAATGTATGAGTTTGTGTTACAGACTAATCTGTAGGTTATGGGCTATGAAATAGCCAAGGGATAATGATGATGAAAGTGGATGTCATGACCACTAGCCGAGAAACATTATGGTATAAATATTTGTATATGAGATTATATTGTTTGGATGTATTGCTATGATATGTGGACCAGTGCAGGATTTCAGGTGATGAGACTACCCAAAACTGAATAAATGATAACAAAACTTCCAGCAACACGGTGCCACTATATATTCCATTGTAGGATGTGGACCCTAGTTATGATTAGGAGGGGTGGAGGCATTTCCCACCGTGTATCCTCCGAAACCTAAAGTCATGGGAGGACGATGTTAGCTCACGCTCTCCTAGGCGTGTGATGATGATTGTCAGTTGTCTGCTGGGGAAGCTTGGTCAAGATAGTGACACTTCCTCTTACGGGTTCTATTTGGAGTTAGGTCAATATAGTTGACGCTCCAAGATAGTCCAGCAGAGGAAGGATAGGAATGGAGATGGAAGTAAGTTAGGGAGGAAGGATGAGTATAAATAGTTGAGAAAGTATGGAGATTTGTCTTATGGTGGAATTTACTGTTTTTTTTTCCTTCTAAAAAGAAAATGTGTATATTTGAATATTCATAATTACGTAACTAAACCATAGTTGTCTAAATAAAATTGTTGAACTAGATAATTGTAATTAAAGGATTTCGCAAGCATTTGATTGGTTTATTGTCTTTTATAAAAGACTAGTCTTGTTGATTGGATTGGATGCATACATAAACTACTATAAGGGTGATAGTTATTGATTATTAGTACATGCACGAGACCTGTATGTACTAGCTACACATGCATTTCTTGTACATGTACATTAGTATGTATGAGTTTTATTGGCTTACTTACTAATAATGTCGGTTAATTGTTATGAATGTGTTGAACCGTGTTTCTTTTCCTTTGTATCATGAGATGCCTTAACTTTGGGACGAAGTTTCCTGAAGGGTGGGTGTATGTAACAACTCCGGTTAAATATATGCATAGGGATTATTAATTATAATTAATTAGATAATATGACTGTCCTAATATGTTTAGTTAAACGATAATTATTTCTTAATAATATTATTTATTCATTTATTAATTTTTCATTTCTGTCGATGATTAATTAATTAATTAATTGACTCATTAAATATTTGACTAATGAATTAAAGGGACTTAATAATTTTAATTTATTTAATTAAAGACTTTACGTATGAAGTGGGGGAAAAAAACATTAAATGGAGCATAAGGTAATAAAGGAAGGGATGAGGTAATTAATGGAGGGGAGAAGAGTCGGCGAAGGGGAAGATATGAGGGGGGAGGAAGAATTATTGGAGAGGAGAAGACTGTAGTTCTGTTTTTTTTTTATTTTCTGGTTTTGTTGTTGGGTTCTGGAGTTTTGGTGAACCATCGCAGGGGGCATCGGGTTGTTGGGTTTTTTGGGCATGGGGGCCAGGATTCCTTACGGTATCCTGGAGCTAGGGAGCCGAACAGGCTACTCCTAGCTTGCTGGGTGGTTATTCGGTTTGGGTAGGGTTTGGTCAACCAACAAGTTGGACAAGGCAGGAGGGAAGACAACCAGACAAACAGGAGTTTAACATCAGACGAAGGTATTTTAATTTATGTATTTGTTTTATAAATTTAAGCAATATATTGTGTTATGTGGTTGTTCTTAAGCTTATTATGATCAGTTAAATAATTTTTATATATACTAATTATGAAGTATTAAAAATGTTAGGATAGCATTTCTTTAAAATATTTTATTTTTTTTATTTTATAAGACTCTGTTGAGCTGAACCTTACACATATGCATTACAAAAAAAAAATACACATCTACATAATACTTATTATGGAAAACACTTTTCTACCTAACAAAATCAAAATACTTTAACTTCAAAATATAAAACTCTCATATACATACTTAAATAAACCAAAAAAATAAACCAAAAAATACAGGTTTTAATAGAGTAATCAAACATAGTTTAGCCAATAACAAAAAACAAAAGAATTTAAAAAATCAACATCTTGAAAAATTTTATATGAAATAAAAAGACAATAAATTCCATAAGCTTTTGGCTTTTTAAACGTCCAAAATTTCTACAAAGAACTTTACTCCAAATCATGCTCACAATCATTTGTTTACAAATACACAATATTTTTATATTTATTTTTTAAACCTCAAAAGCAGACCAAGCTAAAACCGTCCACGCCTGTCATTTTTTTGACAGTAGTACATACTAGAACAGTCCACGCCTGTCTTTTTTTGACAGTAGTACATACCAACACCAAACAAAACGTACAAACAGCATACGAAACGGAAACAAAGGAATCCCTGGGGCCTCAAACGGCCGGTTTTATTAACGCACTAACGGAGAAAAAAACCCGAGTATACACCATACAAACGGAAACAAAGGACTCCCGGCGGCCTGAGGGGGCCTGCTTTATTAAGGTACTAACGGAGGAAAAAACATAGTTAGTTAGTACGAAAGGTTGTGTTGAATCTGAGAACAGCATTCTCGCCCGAACTGGATTCCGTGGTACAAACTACATATCCACGAGCAAATCTGAACTTGCCCGTTCCTCCAACCACGGCATACTCACGCTGAGGCCGACCGAACGTCTCAGTTCCCTGAATCTGTAGAGTGCTGCCGTTATACTCCATATTCTGAAAGATGATCGTGAAAAGCATAAAAAAATCAAGCCCAGTAACGGGATTCGTATTTATGTAAGTTCCTTGCGCTCGACCGACGAGGTTCTCGGTGTCGGAGTTGGTGATTTCTGGGCGTTTGGTGATAGCGTCGTTGATAATTACGACGGTTCCAAACTTGCCCGGGTCTGAAGAAGAGCCATTGAATCCCGCGACTGGGAAGGCTGTCTCACTGCTTCCAGTCAGATTATCGGTCATGTAGAATAGCATATTCATCTCACTTTGCCCCGCGGCAGCTTGCACGAAGACGATGACGAGGGTGGCCGTGGCCATGGCCGGAAACAAAAGCCTGGAACCCATCGAATAGTAATGGAAATTCTTACTGATATTAACCGAATAGCGCGGTGTGTATTTGTGTTAAAAAGCTTTGAATCGCTAATGATTAAATAGCGAACACAAGCCATAAACGACAGTTTGCAGATGCTAAACTCTTGGCGCAATATCGACGACATCCTCGTCAAGATACTCTTCTTTTGTTTCATATGCACTCATATTTAGGAGCTGTGATTGTCACGTGCTCATTATTGTGTTTTGGTTAGGACCAATCATCAATGGTAAGTACCACGAATTATAAGTCCCACTAACCCTGAATAATTTAGGCTATTTTCTAGGTTTTAAAATTGCTGAGATCGATGTAGAACACTTACCATTTAAGGTTAAGAGAAGAGCTTTCAACACAGGCGCTGCTCTATCTCTTGCTCTACACATACAAGTTAAACATACAAAATATGGAGGTTAACCGCAATGTATAGGCAAATGTGGCAGACCAAGCTAACTTTTAATATGCACAATAATTTACACTACTCAAACGAGTTAAACATACATATGGACGTTGACTCCTATGTCTAGGCAAATGTGGCAGACCAAGCTAACTTCTAATATGTATAATAATTGATTTATTTATAGGCAAATGTGGCAGACCAAGCTAACTTCTAATATGTATAATAATTGATTTATTTATAGTGGTTTTTGTTTTTAATGGTTTAGTTCAATCATTATATATAAATTATATAAATTATGTTACATATTAAAACTTAGTTTTATTTGGATATATCATGAGTGGCAGGCATCAAATTTTTTGAGATGCAAGTTTTTCAAAATATAAATCTTCAAAAAATGTTTTTATCTGAAAAAATATATATATATATATAGTTGAGTACCTAATAAATTGCATATCTTCCTCATATTCAACCCACCATTCAAGTGTTATAACTATAAGAATTTTTTGTCAATTTTTATATATATATATATATAGGATGTTTCAAAAAAAATATGTTATATATATAGAGAGGATGTGTCAAATATTTATAGTAGTTGAAATATATTATTAATAATATTTTGTTTTTAATGGTTTATTTCAATCACTATATATAAATTATGGTACATATTAAAATTTAGTTTTATGCATCAAATTCCTTGAGATGCAAGTTTTTGAAAATATAAATCTTAAAAAAATGTTTCCATCTATATATATATATATATATATATATATATATATATATATATAGTTGAGCACCTAATGAATTGCACATCTCCCTTATACTCAACCCACCATTCAAGTGTTATAACTATAAGAATTTTTTGTCAATTGTTATCTATATATATATATAGAGAGAGAGAGAGAGAGAGAGAGGGGATGTTTCAAATATTTTTTTGTTATTAATATTTATATATATTTATGGTCGACATTAAAATATTTTCTTTTTTAAATGCCATGTGTCAAGTACATGTTGAGCACTGAAGAAATTACACATCCCCTCATATTAGAGTGTAGAAAGCATATTTCAATACAATTAAGAATACTTTTTTTTATTAATACTTTTATTTGATTAGAAATAATGTTCTAATTTTAATTGCATAAAAAATAATAAAATTAAATAATTTATTATTTAAAAATGTGGTTTCTTTAAAATAGAATGAAGTTTTCACATAATAATTTAGTAACTCAATTACTCCAAATATATACACAAAATCAAAAGTGATGTTTAAGATTTTCATAGTATAGGAGATTTAGGATTGTAAATGTCAAAGTGCACTAGTTTGTATGGGACAATGAGTTACTCAAGGATAAGGACCTACT
>JASDQU011027599.1:10011-24752 GCA_032191745.1 Picea mariana | reverse complement strand
ATATATATGATTGATATTGAAATATTTTTTTGTTATAAATATTTTTTTTAAATATCACGTGTCAACTCCATGTTCAGTAATGAAGAAATTACACATCTCCCTCATATTAGAGTGTAGAAAGCATCTTTCAATACAATTAAGAATTTTTTTATTAATACTTTTATTTAATGTTAGAAATAATATTTTAATTTTAATATATTGTAAATTGCATAAAAATTAATAAAATGAAATAATTTATTATTTAAAATTATGGTTTTTAAAAATAAAATAAAGTTTCCACATAATAATTTAGTGACTCAATTACTCCAAATATATACATAAAATAAAAAAAAATCAAAAGAAATGTTTAAGATTTTCATATTAAAGGAGATTTAGGATTGTAACTATCAAATTGCACTAGTTTGTAGGGGACAACGAGTTACTCAAGGATACAAATCCTTCAAGTATTATAAATGACAAATTTCCACATCAATTATTCATATTTTTTTATATTTAAAGCTCCAGAGCTTGTTCAAATGAGTATCTAGCAAAAGTTTATGTGAGAGCCATTTCTAGCCATCAAAAAATTAAAAGAAATGTTTAAGATTTTCATATTAAAGGAGATTTAGGATTGTAAATGTCAAAGTGTACTAGTTTGTAGGGGACAACGAGTTACTCAAGGATACAAATCCTTCTAAGTATTATATATCACAAATTGTCACGTCAATTATTCATATTTTTTTATATTTAGGGCTTGTTCAAATGAGTATCTAGCAAAATTTTATGTGAGAGCCATTTCTAGCCATCAATTAGCATTTATGTGTTAAATGCATTAAATACATTGTTGATCACTTTCCAACTCAAATCCTTCGACTAAGTTGTAGGAGGCTATAGACCTAATTGTGTTCTTATTTTTTTTTCATTTCAAATGATTTAATAGAGAAATAAAATGTACCCCACACATTGTTTAGTTAAAGTGAAAATAAATATAACTCCAATATTAAAGACATACAATGGAATTCCATGCATATAATATTTACCTTGGAGAAGCTCAATTCCATGCACATAAAATTTACCTTAGAGAAGCCCTAGACTCTTTACCTAACCAATACCAAAGACATAAAATGAAATTCCATGTACACAATATTTACCTTGGAGAACCCCAATAGTACTAAAAAATAAAAAACTATGCCTTACATTAAGTGGGAAAAATGCTATACTTTCATAGAGTTGTATATTCTCTTAACACTTATCTCCCTAGATTTAGTTGTTGAAATAATACAAACCTTTAAGGTGGCCTTCCTCTAAATACTTTATAGGTTTACAAAATCCCCTTTAATGATTAGCCCAATGATGCGGGAAAACATTAGTGAAGTCAAGGATGATGCTATTTTCTTTTATATAATGGAGATTACAACACAATTTTGTAAAGAGGTCCAAAGTTTTCATGAAGCTATGAAACACTATGTTCCATTATAATTCTCTACAAAATTATCTTCCCACTCTTCTCTCCTAGTCTCTCCTGCACACGTGTTACACATACTAGGGGAATATGATGTAGGGAAAAGAAAATTAAACCCCTTTGTCCCCCTTTTGTTGCACTTTTGACAGCTAGAATTTGGATAAGGTTTAGGATTTTGCAACCCTCTTCAAATCTATGATGATTTATAAGTATATAGTGTATTCCAAACATTGCTAACTCTTAATAGGTGCTTATGAAACTTCCACATCCATGACACTCTTTTAGTTGCACTATAGTGATTTGGATTTATGAGCGAATCAAATGAAACATAGAAATATGAAAAAAACACAAAAATACAATAATACTAAATTCATATTAATGAATGAAATATGTAAGAATTGTAAAAATGCATAGTGAAATGAACTTGCTAGAATGGTGGAAGCTTAAGTCTATGAGAAGAGATGTGATGTCTACTCACATTCACAAGAAGTGATAAAAATAAGGACAAAAGGAATTTTAACATAAATAATCAATGAGAAAACCCTAAAAATAAAAAACCCTAACCCCTGAAGATGAAACATAAAAAGGTTTGTGGGCCCCAATGTGGTTAGTTGACACATCAACTTCCTGGGGATGTAACTTATGCATACAATCTTCGTTTTGGGATGTTCTGTAGTTCGCCATTAAGATCTAAATGACAAGTACACATTTTGAATGACCTCGTACATGCCTTTAGATATCTATTGGGAATTTCCACATAAAAAATACATCATTTAGGGACTCAAAACAACCTCAAAAGTTTGAGACCCAAAAAAACAGTAGAAAACTACCAAGATGGAAATTGTTTTTTGAGCCAGTGTAATAAGTAGGTGGTCACTAATGTCCACCTGGATCAATCCTCCCCCTTAGGGAGTAATGTTATCCATTGTATTAAGTGCCCCCTAAAATAGGAAAACATTTGATGAACTTGACACTTGGTGAGACACTTTCCTTGGTGTAGTAGCCACCCTACTTTAACAACCCGATAGAGTTGGATCTTCTGAGGCCGACCGAACGTCTCAGTTCCCTGAATCTGTAGAGTGCTGCCGTTATACTCCATATTCTGAAAGATGATCGTGAAAAGCATTAAAAAGTCAAGCCCAGTAACGGGATTCGTATTTATGTAAGTTCCTTGCGCTCGACCGACGAGGTTCTCGGTGTCGGAGTTGGTGATTTCTGAGCGTTTGGTGATAGCGTCGTTGATAATTACGACGGTTCCAAACTTGCCCGGGTCTGAAGAAGAGCCATTGAATCCCGCAACTGGGAAGGCTGTCTCACTGCTTCCAGTCATTTTTTCGGTCATGTAGAATAGCATATTCATCTCACTTTGCCCCGCGGCAGCCTGCACGAAGACTACGACGAGGGTGGCCGTGGCCATGGCCGGAAACAAAAGCCCGGAACCCATCGAACAGTACTGGAAACTCTTACTGATATTAACCGAATAGCACTGTGTGTATTTGTGTTAAAAAGCCTTGAATCGCTAATGATTAAATGGCTAACACAAGCCATAAACGACAGTTTGCAGATGCTAAACTCTTGGCGCAATATCGACGACATCCTCGTCAAGATACTCTTCTTTTGTTTCATATGCACTCACATTAACGAGTTATGATTGTCACATGGTCATTACTGTGTTTCGGTTAGGACCAATCATCAATGGTAAGGACCACGAATTGTAAGTCCCACTAACCCTCAAATTGCAGAGATCAATGTAGAACACGTGCCATTTAAGGCTAAGAGAAGAGCTTTCAACACATGTGCTGATCTATCTTTTGGTCTACACTACTCAAACGAGTTAAACATACAAGATATGGAGGATCTACACTACTCAAACGAGTTAAACATACAAGATATGGAGGTTAACCCCAATGTCTAGGCAAATGTGGCAGGCCAAGCTAACTTTTCTAATATGTACAATAATTTACACTACTAAAATGAGTTAAACATACAAGATATGGAGATTGACCCCAATGTCTAGGTAAATGTGGTACACCAAGCTAACTTCTAATATGTACAATAATTTAATTATAGTGGTTGACATATATCATTAAGAATATTTTGTTTTTAATGATTTATTTTAATCATTATATATAAATTATATAAATTATGCTATATATTAAAACTTAGTTTTATTTAAATATATTATGAGTGGGAGGCATCAAATTTTTTGAGATGCAAGTTTTTAAGAATATAAATCTTAAAAAGAGTTGATGTATCTAAGCACATTATAAATTTTAAGTTAAGAAATATATATATATATATATATATATAGTTGAACACTTAATGAATTGCATATTTCCCTCATACTTAACCCATTATTCTAATGTTATAACTATAAGACTTTTGGTTAATTGTTGTATATATAGAATGTTTCAAATATTTTTTTGTTATTAATATCTATCTATCTATCTATCTATCTATCTATCTATATATATATATATATATATATAATTAACATTGAAATATTTTTTTGTTATTAATATTTTTTTTAAATATCATGTGTTAATTTCATGTTCATTAATGAAGAAATTACACATCTCCTTCATATTAGAGTGTAGAAAACATCTTTCAATACAATTAATTTTTTTTTTATTAATACTTTTATTTAATATTAGAAATAATATTTTAATTTTAATATATTGTAAATTGCATAAAAATTAATAAAATGAATCTTTCAATACAATTAATTTTTTTTTTATTAATACTTTTATTTAATGTTAGAAATAATATTTTAATTTTAATATATTGTAAATTGCATAAAAATTAATAAAATGAAATAATTTATTATTTAAAATTGTTGTTTTTTAAAATAGAATGAAATTTTCAGATAATAATTTAGTGACTCAATTACTCTAAATATATAGATAAAATCAAAAGAAATGTTTAAGATTTTCATATTAAAAGAGATTTAAGATTGTAAATATCAAAGTGCACTAAGGGACAACGAGTTATTCAAGGAAACAAATCCTTCCAAGTATTATATATCACAAATTACCACATCAATTATTCTTATTTTTTTATATTTAAAACTCCAAGGCTTGTTCAATTATTCATATTTTTTTATATTTAAAACTCCAGGGCTTGTTCAAATGAGTATCTAGCAAAAGTTTATGTGAGAGCCATTTCTATCCATCAAAAAATCAAAAGAAATGTTTAAGATTCTCATATTAAAGGAGATTTAGGATTGTAAATGTCAAAGTGCACTAGTTTGTAGGGGACAACGAGTTACTCAAGGATACAAATCCTTCTAAGTATTATATATCACAAATTGCCACGTCAATTATTCATATTTTTTTATATTTAAAGTTCCAGGGCTTGTTCAAATGAGTATCTAGAAAAAGTTTATGTGAGAGCCACTTCTAGCCATCAATTAGCATCTATGTGTTAAATGCATTGTTGATCACTTTCCAACTCAAATCCTTGGACTAGGTTGTAGGAGGCTATAAACCTAATTGTGTTCTTATTTATTTTTTTATTTCAAGTGATTTAATAGAGAAATAAAATGTACCACACATTGTTTACTTAAAGTGAAAATAAATCTAACTCCAATATTAAAGACATATAATGGAATTCCATGTATATAATATTTACCTTCATTGTTTACTTAAAGTGAAAATAAATCTAACTCCAATATTAAAGACATATAATGGAATTCCATGTATATAATATTTACCTTGGAGAAGCTCAATTCCATGCACATAAAATTTACCTTGGAGAAGCTCAATAGTATTGTTTACTTAATCAATACCAAAGACATAAAATGGAATTCTATGTACACAATATTTACATGTACACAATATTTACCTTGGAGAACCCCAATAGTACTAAAAAATAAAGAACTATGCCTTACATTAAGTGGGAAAAATGCTAGACTTTCATAGAGTTGTATATTCTCTTCACACTTATCTCCCTAGATTTAGTTGTTGAAATAATACAAACCTTTAAGGTGGCCTTCCTCTAAATACTTTATAGGTTTATAAAATCCCCTTTAATGATTAGCCCAATGATGCGGGAAAACATTAGTTAAGTCAAGGATGATGTTATTTTCTTTTATATAATGTCCAGATTACAACACAATTTTGTAAATAGGTCCAAAGTTTTCATGAAGCTATGAAACACTATGTTCCATTATAATTCTCTACAAAATTATCTTCCCACTCTTCTCTCCTAGTCTCTCCTGCACACATATTACGCATACTAGGGGAAAATGATGTAGGGAAAAGAAAAATAAACCCCTTTTTCCTCCTTTTGTTGCACTTTTGATAGCTAAAATTTGGATAAGGTTTAGGATTTTTGAACCCTCTTCAAATATATGATGATTTATAAGTATATAGTGTATTCCAAACATTGCTAACTCTTAATAGGTGCTTATGCAACTTCCACATCCTTGACACTCTTTTAGTTGCACTATAGTGATTTGGATTTATGAGCGAATCAAATGAAACATAGAAATATGACAAAAACACAAAGATAGAATAATACTAAATTCATATTAATGAATGGAATATGTAGGAATTGTAAAAATGCATAGTGAAATGAACTCGCTAGAATGGTGGAAGATTAAATCTATGAGAAGAGATGTGACGTCTACTCACATTCACAAGAAGTGATAACAATGAGGCCAAAAGGATTTTTAACATAAATAATCAATGAGAAAACCCTAAAAATTCAAAACCCTAACCCCAGAAGATGAAACATAAAAAGGTTTGTGGGCCCCAATGTGGCTAGTTGACGCATTAACTTCCTGGGGATGTAACTTTTGCATACAATCTTCATTTTGGGGTGCTCTATAGCTTGTCATTAAGATCTAAATGACAAGTACACATTTTGACTGGCCTAGTACATGCCTTTGGCTATCTATTGGGCATTTCCACATAAAAAATACATCATTTAGGGCCTCTAAACAACCTCAAAAGTTCGAGACCCAAAAAAACAGTAAAAACCTGCCAAGATGGAAATTGTTTTTTGAGCCAGCGTAATAGGTAGGTGGTCACCAATGTCCACCTGAATTAATCCTCCTCCCTTAGGGAGTAATGCTATCCATTGTGTTGAGTGCCCCCATAAAATAGGGTAACATTTGATGAACTTGACACTTGGTGAGACACTTTCCTTGGTGTAGTAGCCACCCTATTTTAACAACCCGATAGAGTTGTATCTTCTATTTGGAAGTTCCATTAACCTATGTGTCCATGATCCAAACAATGGTTGCATGTTCCATGCAGTTAGGGTTGAGCTCTGTAGGTGTCAGCTTCTTTGCCACTTCCAATGTGTCCAATAGTGGTGGAAAATGTGGTCGAAGGAGGTCCATATTGAATACTAGGTGCAAGCCAAGGAAGGGGGGGAAATACCTAACTCAAAAGAATTTTTTCCAAGAACCTTGGTGATGGTGTAAGGTCCATAAAGAAGTGGAGGCTACTTTTGGTGGGGTCCTGTAAGGAACTCTTTCTTCAAATGAAACAAAACCATGTCTCCCACTTGAAACTTTTGTGTGACCTTGCGTTGATCATGGCATTGCTTGTACTTAGCATTGGATTTCTGTAAAAAATATAATGGCCTTGCTAGTGGATGTGCTAAATCCATTCAATGAATTTGGTGGATTTTTTGGCTTCATATTGAGCATGGGAAGATTCTTCCTATGTGGATGCAAGGGGTAATGCTACATCAATGGGGACCAATGGTTGAAATCACAAGCCCACCTGAAAAGGGTTGTGACCACTCGAGCTACAAAGGGACCTGTTGTTTCTATGTTGAACATAAGTAAGACTCTCATCGCATGTGCATGGATGTTTGGAGTTGTACACGTTCAATATATGGATGACCATCATATTAATGACCCTTTCTTATATATTAGTTTGGGTATGGAAGGTAGCTGATTTGGTGAGATTGTTGTCCATCAGTGACAAGAGAATCAAACAAAATTTACTCAAGAACATGTTGTCTTGATATGATATGATGGTCTGTGGTAGTCCAAAATGTACTCACACATTCTCGAAGAAGAACTTGGCATTGGCCTCAGCTATGATACTCTTCTTTCAAGCTATCAGAAAGGAAATCTTAGAGAATCGATCAACAACCATCAATACACAGACATTACCATGCTTGATTGAGGCGAGACATGACATTTTGTTCATCGAGATGGATTCCTAGGGCTGGTTAGGAGTAGGAAGAGGGGTGTACATTCCTTATTTTTTAATGGCAAACTTGGCGATTGAGCAAACAATGCAGGATTATATATACTTATTGACATTATATTGAAGATTTTCCCAATAGAAATACTTCTATAGCACTTCCATTATCTTCTCCATGCCAAATTGTCCTGCCACCCGACTATAGTGGGATTCCCAAATCAACTCCACATGCTCCCTTGAAGGAAGACAGAGATCACCTAGATGGAATAACAATACATCCTGAAGATGAAAGTCAAGAATGGTTGTGCATGTTTCCAACACTTGGTAGGCCGTAGCGAAGTTAGGATCACTATAGTAGAGGTGGGACCACCTAGAGGTCTTATTCCCACAAGAGTTGAGCACCATGGTTAGTGTTGCAATTGAAGGTTGAAGGAGGAAATCAACGATGTGATTGGTGCTCCCTTTCTTATATTTAATGTTGAGGTGAAATTGTTGCACTTACGTGGACCACTTTTGATGTCGGTCATTTTGTAATTTTCCTTGTGTCTACATTAACTGTAGAGACTTGTGATCCATATGGATGACTCTCTCCTTTCGTATAATGTAATGCTTCCATTGGAGCCATGCTTATGCAATGGAATAAATTGCTTTGTCATAGGTGGGGTACTTATGGATGGCATCTAAGAGTGTCTCACTATGTAATGCCATCAAATGACCGTGATGAGTGAGAACAACACCAACCATGTAGTTTAAAGCATCTTTCTCAATCTCAAAAGGTTTTTGTAGACTGGGTAAGGAAAGCATCAAGGATGAGCATAAACGATGTTTCAGATCATCAAATGCTTTTTTTTGTGACCTATCCCACACAAATTTGGATTTTTAACTACCCATGGTCACTTGGTTAAGGGTCCATGCAATATGAGAGAACCCAAACACAAATATGCGATAGAAGTTAGCAATGTCTAAGAACCTATGAATCTTAGTTAGTTTTATTAGCGATCGACAGCCACAAATGAATTGGATCTTGGTTGGATCCACATGCACACCATGCTCATCTACAATGTCTCCAAGACATTGGACCATGTTCAGGACAAAGGATAATTTCTCTAAGTTAACTTATAACTTGTGTTGTCACAGAGTGTGGAAGACCTGTTGAATGTGCTGCAAGTATTCTTCCCAAATCTTGTTGAATATTAGGATCTCATCTAGATATACAACCAAAAAAGGAATTGGTGAAATGACACAATATGTCATCCATCAACCTCATGAATTTTTTTTGGGCACTCATCAAGCCAAAGTGCACGACCAACCACTCAAAAAGACCTTATTTATACTTGAAATCAATCTTTCATACATTTTCCAGTTCTATTAGGATATGGTGGTAGGAAAAATTCAAATCAATATTACTAAAGTACTTGGCTCCCTTGACTTAGCCAAGAAGTTTGTCATTTTGGAGAATTGGGTATTAGTTCCTGAATGTGATTTTTTTATAGCTATGTAATCAATACAAATTCATGAGGTCCCATCTTTATTCTACATGATCATGATTGGGATTTCACAGGGTGAGGATCTATGTCGAATGTTCCCTTTTGGAGAAACTATTGAATCACATGCTTGATTTCCTCGTTTTCCATGAGATATCATCAATATACTATCCCATTAGGTAAAGGTGTGCCAGGGATCAAATTGATTGAATGCTTGACCTGAATATGGAGAGGCATCTTGGTAGGTGAGGCGAAGATGTCTCTATATTCTTCCATGATTTTTTTCCACTTGCTTCTACTACATAGAGAATCCCTATGTGGAGGCCATGGATGTGTCCATAACCTTCCTTTCACTTTGAGAGATGAAATTCCTACACTTCATAGTTGATACCAAATAAATTGTGGCATGTGGAGCTACCTTTGGTATCATGTATAGTTGTCTTCCCAAATTAACAATGAAACTACAAGGTTCAGACTCATATGCAACATGACATTTCCACATATATGGCTAGCCTAAAAGAGCATCACAAACTTTAAGTGGGGAAAGATCACACAATACCTCGTCCTTGAAGGGATTGATACCATAGATGAGGAGACATTGTTGACTGATGTAGAGATCTCATCCTTGGCTAAGCCACTCAATGTTGTATGGTTGTGGATGTGATGATGTTGACAACTCCAACCGCTTCATGACCTATACCGATATTAGGTTCTTTTGTCTTCTGCTATCAATAATAAAATGTGGTGGACCACCCTTCCCACACATATGTGAGTGAAAAAGGTGTTAATTTTCCTCCAAATCTTCTGGTTCATTTGGTTGGACCTTTGTGGTAGTGACTATGGCACTCGTTGTGCATTAATGATCTGCTTCCCCCTTTTTAGCCTTGAATCATATTCAAAGCTCAGCCACCAGTAAATGATTCACATGACATTAAATCTTTATGCTCTAAATCTTTATGCTCAGCCACCAGTAAATGATTCACATGACATTAAACAGTGTTGTGCCATGGGATTTTTTGGAACTTGCATGACTTCCTAATGTCTTTCTTCGTCTTCCCATTACCTTTCTTTTCTTGTGGCTTAGATTTGTTGTCCTGAGGATGTCGATCCTTGATTTTTTATTTATTATGTGGGTTGGGGATACTTTAACCTTTCTTCTGCTGGGATTCATTCACATCTCAAAAGTATGAGTTATTCCTCTTCTTAAATTTTTTCTCGATTTTGACAACATAGCGATAAGTTTCTCCCACTGACAATATGTCTAGAAACTTATTTTTTGTTTGGATGTACCTATGTAGACCCCCACAGTATTTTATAAATGGACATCGCTCATATTATTTGATAACCATACTGGTACGCAAGTTATGGAATATATTTGTGAACTTCAAAAGTGTTTCATCCCTCTCGTGACACATTGTGTTCTATCTCATGTACTAGTCATACTAGATTCCAACAGGCTAATATTGTTCCTTAATGACATCCAAAAAAGAGTCCTAAGTGGGCTCAACCCCAAACATTCTAAAATCATTTATGAAATTTTTCTCATAGTAAGTCTCCCACCAATATTTGACATGGGAGATAGCCTTAAGGAGTGAAAAGGTGATATTTTCCCTATCAAAGAGATCATCGATAGAGAAATAACGTTGTAGCATATTTAACCACTTTTCAAAAGCATCTGCATCTATCTGACCTTCAATTAGATGAATATCAAAATTAACTTGTACCTTGAAGAGGGTGGAGCCTCCAAAGGGGTTGCTTGAAAAAAACAGATATGTTGTTGTCGGTATCCATCAAGGGATTTGGAAAAAATTATCCATCATCTCGTTCCTCTGTTGTGTGAGGGATTCCTCAAAAAACAAATTAACATGATCTCTTTCTCCCCCATCTCTCTTTTCGACCTTCATGGGAGGTCATTGGGGTTGGCAAGGAAAATCTTTTAGAGTCTCAAGTAGTTCAATTCCCAACTCCTTATACCCTAACTTTGTTGGGGACATGCACAAATAAATAGATAAATATCACACCACTCTGATAACATTGGTCTAGATTTATGAGGGAGCAAAATGAAACAAAGAAATATGAAAAAAACACAGATATAAAATAATACTAAATTTCTATTAATGAATGAAATATGAAAGAACCATAAAAATGCAAAGTAAAATGAACTAGCTAGAATGGTGGCATCTTCTCTTTCAGAAGATAAGTGATGGCTACATGCATTTGAAAGAAGTGATTACAATGAGAAAAATGGCCTTTTAGCATAAATAATCAATAAGAAAAATCTAAACAATAAAAACCTTAACCCCAGAAGATGAAATGCCAAAAGGTCTATGGGCCACGACGTGGTTAGTTTATATGTCAACTTATGAGGGGTGTAACTTATGAGGAGTGCATGCCATATTGCACAGTGTTATAGGCCTGAAGTCCCCAGAACTCACTAGCTTATCCACCTTGGGAATGAGGGTTATAAAGGTTGAATTAAGAGATATTATCATCGATCCAGATCTCCTAGACTCCTCCACAGCGTCGAGAACATTATTCCCAATCAATTCAAAGAAACTGAGAAAAAATTCCACCCTCCAACTGTCCGATCCAAGGATTTGTCCTTGAGAAAAGTCTTCAGAACAAGCTTAATTTATTCTTTAGTAAAAGGTTTCTCAAGTTCTTGTACATCTGTCTCCGAGAAAATACAAGGGCAATAGAACACTACATCTACCTATTTAAAAATAGTATTCAGCCTAGAGTCAGCATGGAAATATTTAAAGTGTCTCACAACTTGTGTCTCAAGGTCTTCCTATCTTGAATGGATAATTCCATTTTCATCCTTTATCTCCGAAATTGTGTTTATGTTTCTTCGATAACTGGCATAATGATGAAAAAAATTGTATTTCGATCTCCTTGTTGAAGCCAGATGGCCGTGCTCTTTTGTCTCTATGTTTCTTCCTCCGCTAACAAATATTTCTTCCTTTTTTCTTCTAGCTCTTTGATATAGTTGTCGACTACCACCCGATCACTCCAACCTGCTTTGTAAATATAAGACTTCTCTAATTTTACCTCTACATCTCCAATCTCCTGATATCTTAGCCTCTTTTGTACTTTCTTCGAAACATTTACTTTGTTCTTTAAATATTTTAGATTCCATACGAGTCTTCTCGTCGAGGATGGTTATGAGTCAAACTATGTAGACTTCCACACAAAAGAAGCTATATCTTTGAACCCCTTCCCTTCCAACCAAGTAGGGTTTAGTTTGAACGGGTAAGTTTTCTGACGTTGACCCTTATCAAACTGCAACACAACTGGTGTATGATATGATATGTAGGGGTAACCTACCGAGGATCTATACCTCCCTACCGTAGTGACCAGGTTCTCCAACATAACGACTATATCCATTTGTTTTTCAATGCCCTCTGAACCTCCTCTTCCATTGTGCAAGGTAGGTACAATATCAATCGGAACAATGTCAACCAACCCAAAGTCGTGAACAATTCTTTTAAAATACTTGGCCATAGGGTCGAGACTTGCTTTATTTCCCCACACTTCACTAGATGACAATGTAAAATTTAAGTCACCTTCCAGAATAATATTTGCTGAGGCTAAAATCCGGGCCATAAAAGTTTAAAATATATATCGACCAGTTAACCTCCAGAAGTGTTTCTTTAAGGAAGACTCCAAGCAGATTTATATAAGGAGAAAGGTCAATCTTGGCAGGGTTCCAAGCCACACATAAACCCCCAGACACGCCCACAGAGTCTATGGCACATCAATACCAATTGGGAAATAATCTTGACACAAAATCTCTTGCTTTCACTTCTTCCACCATGGTTTCTTGTAAAAATAAAATGTCTGATAATATACATGACAATAATCTTTGGAGGGAGGTAAGTTTCAGATCCCCTCCCACTCCCCTTATGTTTAGGGACAGGATTTTCATTATTTTTCCCCAGATAAGGATTAAATTCCGCTAAGAGCCCCTAAGAGCCCCCAAATCAGAGTTATTATTACCTTATTTGTTTAAGTCACCTATATTTTTACGTGCACTCCTCGTCTTTATAGGTGATACCTCCCTAGTCCTCCCATCCAATGTTCCTTGTTCGAAGAGCCTCCTGGACATCGGTTTTCAGGACCCGCTTCCCTAGAGGAAGTTCCTTCCTTTTCACAACTTAACTCTATGCTTCCTTCATAGATCGGGATGGGTTTATTTTCTACTATGTCCCGACATGATGGAACTAGGGTCTCTAATATAGCCCTGAGGGAACTCTCACCAGTTTGCCTCTCCATCCCCCTCAACATCTCACTTCCCATTCCATCAATATCAGGTGGAGTAAACCCGTTCTCAGTGCTTAAACCAGGGGCAATAACAGGTTTGGCATGTGCCTCCAAGTTCGAACTTCCAACCAGGTCACTAAAGTCACCCTCCTTCTCTACCTCTCTGATAGGGCACTCTTATGGTGAACATTCCAGAGAAAGAGATTTTGGAGAAACAGCATTGAGATTTAACCGGACAGTCTCAGAGGCAGATAGAGAGAGTGGAAAAAGGAGCGACAAAGAACTTTTAGCTTACCTAATTCAATGTCCCGCATTGCTGAATTCATTTCATCCTCCTCAACTGAAGTACCATTTCCCCTCCAAGACAAATCTTGTACCGACGATTTACTATATGCCTCTTTCTTGATCATTGATGATTCAGATTCTTCATCTGAAACCCTTCCTTGGCAGTGTCATTCTGCAATAAGATCAATGGAAAGAGAGGCCCAAATAGTCAAGTTTTTGTCGATATATCTTCCCTCTCCACTCAATCTCTAAGGCTCCACTCAATGTCTAGGGCTTCCAGTAACCCATTGTGAACATCGAGTTCCACCAAAATTTTCCCCATTCTCCTATCGGCTCCCTTAAGTACAGAGTCATACACTCCTAAGAAATGTCCCAGTTCATTCCATATAACAGCAAGGGCTCCCTCGTTCCATAGTTGTATCGGCAAGCCAGGCAAGAGGACCCATATATGTCTCAGCTGAAAATACTCACTCACTGGGTCGAAACCCACCCTCCATCGTTTTTACATGAGGTTGCCTCCCTTTAAGACCCAGGTTTCCTACAAGACCTTCACAGAGTCCCAGGAATTTTGAAAATGAAGCAGAACCATCCCCTGGTTAAGAAAACCGTCTCCGGAATGTACCCTAGCGTCGGATACCATGTGTTTTCCACCCACCAAGAAATACCCTGTCTGTCTATTCATCGCCCTGTATGTGAATCTTCCCACTAATGCACACCTAGCCAGGTTGCAACTTTCCTCCAGGCCAACGTCCCCGCCGAGCACCATTTTTTGCCTACCCTTTCTTGGTTTCCAAGGTTTCTTTACATTCCTTTCACACCCATTTGTCCTCTGCAGCGAACAATATTTTGCTGAGATATTTTGTGTGGTTTCACCATATAACTTCCTACCTCCACCCGATTCACCTTTTGAGACCCCTATCTCAGCTACATTTAGCGGTTTTGTTCCCGTTTTTTTCTTGAGAAACCACATTTGGAAGGTAGTTTTCAGTTCCTCCACCCCATTTCTCGGTTGCACCACTGCACACACTCCAAGGATTAGCTCACCAATTTTTAAGTTGCCACATACCCTCATTGTCCTGTTTTTTAATTCCTCGTCCCCGA
>JASDQU011027598.1:29758-56206 GCA_032191745.1 Picea mariana | reverse complement strand
GAAGAATATTTGGTGAGCTCTTCACCACTATCTAGACGATAGATGGTATCAGATCTTGTTCATCACATATTTTGAAGAAGGGTTGGTGAGATCTTCACCACTATATCGATGATAGATGGTATCAGAGCTTGAAGCATGTTCTACTACTATTGTGGTGATAGTGGTGATAGAGCGCAACAAGAAGATAGTTTGTTACACAGACAATTCAGTGGGAATGTTTGCGAACTTCGTGAACAGTTCAGTGGAGAGAACTGGTTCATCGCAAAGACTTTGCATCAAAATCACGACAAAGGTTCTGATTGATGGTGTAGTGGAAGTTTGATTTGGGTGCATGCCTTGTATAGGTCGAGAGAAAATTTTGTGGTGAAATGAAGCACTTGGACAGGGTGGGTGATCACAGAACTCATCACATAGATCATCGCAGAAATTGTCGTAGACTTGATCGCAAGACAATTTAGGCACAAACTTGGTTAGTTTAATTTGCGACGGAAGTAAGTGCCAGACCTGTGTGCACACCTTGAGAATACAAGTTGTAGATTTCATGGGGTGAATTGAACACTTGGGAAAGGCAAATGAACGCAGAACTTGTCGTAGGACATGTCGCAGATCTAACTGCAGAAGTGATTACAAAGGGGAGCAATTTTGGGTTGCAATAATTTGAAGCACTTGGGTGTGTTGGATGATCTAGGGAGACCTATAGTAGCTTCGTAGCAAGGCAATTGGTTGGGCACATTTTCATCATGACATCTTCATGTTGTGCATTGTCGAGAATAACAGTTGAGTTGAGTTGGGTTGTTGGATGAGTGGGTTGAATGGAACCTTCGGATGAGGTAACTCTTCACAGAGTTACACAAGTCAATTAACAACAATATCACTTGAAATTCAGGTGGTGTGTGCATGGTGCCTTGAATCTGAAGAAGTCAAGGCATTGAGATGGAAGGACATTGGATATGAGTTTGGTCAGTTGCATGAGAATTTTGGGACTTAGATGGATTTTTGAAGTTGACGTATGGAATCGGCCTTATATCATAGTGAAAGTGTTATGTAGGTTTTTGTAGTTACAAATGATGATAGAGGGGAGTTCATGTGGAGATTCGGTGGCTTGGAAAATTTAAGTTCCAAGAAATCATACTTAGAACATGGTCGCAGCGAAGGATGTCATTGGAAAGGTATGGTTGGTTTTGAGTTCTTGCATTTCCAAAGTGTTGCAATGAGTTCCTTGAAGGGAAGTCAGATGACTTGGTGGTTCAAGTGTAATCCATTTTTGCGGTGAAAATCGGGAAACTTGAGGGTGAATAAAGTGGTGGAAATTCAAAGAAGTCATGTAGCAGTTGGGACGCCTTGACTTGGATGAATGTGTGAAGATCTCAGGGTGACCTGCTTGGATGAGTCTTGTGGTGGAATTGGGAAAATTTGGATGCATTTGTGGAGGTAGCTTGAGGAAGTTTCCTAACTCTTGGATGAGGTGCCTTGGTGCCTTAGCCAGGTTCATTGGATCATGTGATGACTTGACAATCGCAACAATAGTGCCAGAGTTTGGGTGCTTGCAAGAGGTGCAAAGTAGTTCAATTCTAGGAGATGGATGGAGTCAACAAAGAAGTCGACCAAGAATTGTTGGCAGTTAGCGTAAATGGGTAGAATGCAGAACAAGTGACTTAGGTGGTGTTCACTCACCTTTGGTATGAGACAGTGGATGAGGCAAAGTGCACCTTGGTGGCTTGCGAATGATTGTGTAATGAATTAGAGATCGGAGAAATTTTTTGGTTGAGGTTGGAAGAAGTATTGGTTCGAACATGCCTAAGGCATGGAATTTCTTTGAGGTGACTCATTCTACTTGGAGCACTTTGGATATTTCGTTGGGACGTTTGAGGAGTGTGGTTTTGTTGGCCACACTCAGTGCCGATGTTGAGTTGCGGAGAGATGACTTGATGAAAAAGGGTGAGTTGATGACTTGCCTTGGTTTAGAGGGTTGTGCAGACAGGAAGATTATAGCATGAAGATATTACTTGTACATGGGTGGTTCTCTGGTCTTGGGAAGCATGGTTGAGGATGAAGCCTAACCATTCCAAGGCATAGAGAGGTATACACAGCNGACGTGCAATTCTTGGTGCAGATGGGATGTTCCATATCTGAACACACAGATGAATATGGGGAGAGTTCATCCAAGGAAGCAAAACTTGTGGACTTGATCGCAATAAGTCATAAGGGAAGATATGGTTAGATGTGAGAATTTCCCTTGACTCTTCGCAAACTTAGATGTGATGTAGACGATCTGTAGAATATTGGATAACTATGCCATGAGGTGGACACTTGAGTCAAGGTGTCGCGTATGACTTTGTTTTTGGGTGACTTCATAGTGCAGCAAGGTGAGGGGAAACCTTGCCCTGGTTTGAGGTTGTTGTGTGGATGAACTGAATTGTGGAAGGAAGTGACCAATTTTTGCATGAGGGTGTGCAAACTCAACAAGGGTGACGGTTGGACTGGCCATTTGACTAGTTCACAACTTGGGCAAGAACAGCAACATGACAAGTCGGTCGAGAGTACATATGTGCTAGTCAGTTTAGAGGAACAACACTTGGAAACTGTGGATAATATCCTTGACAAATATTGGATGTGGGATCAGTGAGGAAAGGGTAAACACTTGCCTTAGTCTTTGAGGATGGACAGAGTGACAAGAGATGTAGACAAAAAAGACTAAGTTTTGGCATGAGGATATGCATGCTCATGGATTGGGTGTGACGGTCGGATTAGCTACCCAACAAGTTTGAGATGTGGGGGTCGATAGTTGTTGATGTCTAGATCCGTTAAGGTCCAAACAACAACCTCATAAGGATATTAATATCCCCCTGTGTTTTTATAGAGGAGGTACTCCTCTATAATTTCTTAAAGATAATTCTTGAATATCTTGGAACTGTAATATGAAAAATGGGAGAATATTAAATAGCAAACCCCAAATATTTATCACTCAAATAAAATATTAAAATATTGTTGATTGAATATAATATACATACACCAAGAATTCCTGGGAAGAGGACCATGAATCTTCACTCATAAAAATAAAATATTTGCAGAAAATATTATACATGAATAAATAACAGTTACAGAAAAAACAAATAACTCTCACATCCATCACAGTATTCATAATTTTTTATCACTTTCAAGGAAAGAAAGATATAGGCCTACAAATAAGAGAACTTTAAAGAGTTTTTCATTCAAAAAAATGTGGAGTATGATAGGAAAACTTTAAATGCTTTATGCTCAAAAATCAAAGTTCGAAGATATCATTAAATTTATCCCCAAAATTGTTCTCTCGTATTTTTTTCAAAAATAAATATAGTCTTTAATAGTCTTAAACATAAAATGAATTCATCTATAATTGGACTGGGATTGGGCTCTCGTGGACCATAAAATGAAAGAATGGAACAAGGATTAACCTGAAAGGAAGACAAAGAGAAGCGGTCAGAAATAGATTGTGTTTTTCTTAGGACAGATAAGCACAACTGGATGATTTTGAACTAGAAGAGAAAAGAATTGAGAAGGATGTGATCAATTTATTCACTGTGATGGAATATCTCTCCTTATATTTTCTCGTCGATGTTCCTTTTGTATTGTCTTGGATTGTAGCTTCATGACCAGTACCAACACCAACTACCTATATCTGATCTTCTTCAGTTATCTTGATTAAAGCTTGCTTTGACCAATTTCCGATGTATTCTCTCATTGGTGTGATGGTTATTTCCTATTTGACTTGGATATCAACTAATGTACCTTCTAATTCTCTTAATTCAATTGAAAGTTGGTTAAGTGTGTCCTTAATATCTTCATTTTTATTAACATAACTTACAAGACAACTTTCTACTTCATGTTTCGTGTACTTGGTCATACTATTGAATTTTTCTGTTGATACACCTTTTAATATTTCTAAAAGTTCCTCAAATTGCTCCCTTGTCAAAATCATGGAATTTGAAATTAATTTTGGATCTTGGACTTACCCGGTAGTTCCTGATAAATCTAACTCAAACAACTTAAAATACAATTGTCCTTTTCTGACACTTAAAGTGTCAACATCAATCAATATTTATTTTAAGACTTTAATTCTTTTAATCCAACAAGCTTTCAATTGCTCTATGCATGTGGGGGATGGTAAATCTTCCTTTTTCCTTTTCAATTCACTCATTCCGGAAACTTCCAAACAAACGTAATGACAGCATTCTTATAAAAACCCTCATCATTTTCGAGCTCAACCTCGAGGTATTCTCTTAAATTAGTAATCCTGGAACCAAAATAAATGCTACTTGCCAAATCCCATGCCTCTAAAATGAGAGACATTCTCTTTTTTTTATGATTTCCCCAACATAATGTCTAACCGCAACAAGAAAACTTGATGTTCCCTTTAACTTCGAGCTTGATTCTAGTGTTTTGTGTTAGCTTTTCCCATGTTGAATAGTAGCAATAGGATTTGCAAATATTGGGAGTGGCATTAAATCATAATCTAACTCTTTAACCCTTTCTTTGAGCATAACATTTTCAGCTTCCATTTCATCCACCGACATTTCTAGAGCATCACATGTAGCTCTATGAATCTTTGCAATTTTTGATGGTAAAACTCTGCTTAAATTAAATTTTGAATGTGTTTTTCCTTGAACCTTTTTCCCTTTTGAATTAACTCTTTCAAGTACTAATTTCTTAGAGTCTTTATCAAATAATTCATTGTGAAGAGTTAAGTATTCTTCTTCATAGAAGATTGGTTCTTGTGTCGCCAACTCCACTGCAATTTCTTTATTCTCCTTAATCCTTTGTTCTTCGTCTGGAAACTATATGTCTTCAATATTAACATCCAGATCCATGTCCTCAAGGGCATCATCATCATCAAGTATTAGATCACCTACTTCCTGTTGAGTTTCCTGTATTTTTCTTTTATTATTTATTGTGAGCTTATGTGGTCTTTCAAGATTCTTTTTGGGAGGATCATGGTCATCTCCATCACTAGAATTTCCAGTTAAATATTTATTTTGTTCTTGAGTTAAAATATGAGGGTTATGCTTGGGTGTGTCGCTTATTTGAGAAGTATTTTGAGACCATGTGCTTCTCTCATTAACAACCCTTATGTGTTCTCTGTGTGCTTCATTAGTGCTAACAAAAATTTCAAGATCTCCCACTGGAATTGCTTCAGAGTTATTGTCATCATCTTCTTCTTCTCAAAACAAATAAGTATTTTCATATGATATATTGAAACCAACATAAGTCATGTGATTCATGAAACATTGATAAGGGTTGAACCCTTTTATTTGATTTGCAACCTTTAAATTGTACTGGTCAAACTGGATTGCATATTCATCAATTTTTCAAGCATTTTTTAAAGTAATTTCACCAATTCTCCATGGAAAGGAAATGAATTGTTTTTTCTTTCTCTCATAAAAGAAATGTGCCCAAAACCTGTTTTATCTACAAATTTCTATTACAAATATTTTGTCTGGAACATAAAATGGAAGATAAATTGGGGCTTCACGAGCGCAGTAAACTCTAATGACATTGTAATTTTCCATTTCCTCAAAACTTCCCCTTTTATCTAAAAAGGTTGTTGCATTCAATGATAGTCTTGAAGTACCATTTCCAAACATGAGTTTCTTGAAAGAAGAAACAAACGAATCATAAACTTCATAAAAATGGTACATTTCCTTTTGCTTCCACAGAGCATGGTACCATGTGTGAATTGGGCCTATCTTACAGTTGACCAGCTTTGCTAGATACACTCCTTCGAATACATGACAATATGTGGTGGAAAATATTAAATATGCAAACATGAAGAACTTTTTATTCTTCCTAAAGTTTGATAACTAGAATGATATTTCAAAAGAGATAATTTTCGACTAGTCACAAATCACTTTTTCTTGGATAGAAAAAAATAAATATAAAGTGTTAGATGAGGAACCATAGCAGTTGATTCTTGTCCAACCCTATATAGAAGCCATGTCATTTCTTGATACGGTTTTCTCAATTGGTTGGCATGTATGATTGATAAATCCTATGGCATTGTTGTTGGGTCTTCCGGATATTGCGGTAACAGGTCCCTACAACCGTTTCTAATCTTCGAGAATTCATTAGCTTCATAAACTTTGAATGGCATTATCGGATCTGGTAACTTCAACATATTTTTGAAAGTCGATGGTGCCAGAGAAATTGGGGATTGTCTTTAGAATTAAATGATTCTTTGATTCTTTTTGTATTTATCTATACACCATGAAATGAGCTCTATAGCATCAAAAACTCTTGGAACACAACCTACCTTAGCAATACCTGATATCCAAATGTATTAACGTTTATTTCTTGAGGCATCAATGTAGAATAATACTTGTAAGCTCTTGACCGGTGATATTTTGGATCTTCTCGCATGAATTTATTCAGAGTATCTCCACAAAATTTATCTTTCCTTCTCGACATCATGCTTAAAGAGTTCGAAAGTTATGTACAGTCTTTCTGAACGTTAATACAAAAGAAAAAAAAATTACTTAATAAAGCTTGAAGCTCTTTTTTCGAAAGAATGATTAAGGAGAAATTAATTTGAATTTATTGAGGATGGTCTCAAGAAAATCACCACTAATAACGGCCCTTTGATATGTAACCACTTGTTACTTTCCGTAATATTTATCATTTAATGTTACTAGAGCAATGTGACAAGAAGAATGAGTATTATGGAATAAGACCAAACCCCAGAAACTTCTATTAGAATTTCATAAACTGACCAAGTACCAAAAAGTGGATGAATGGATGAAAAGGAAAGGTTCCAAAAGACTTATGACACGATCTCCACTTCCACCCTAAAATTCAAAATGGATAAGTATTGGATTATTCTCGAAAATGACTAAGTATCGTGAAGCGGACGGACGAAGTTTTGGACATGAGAAGAACGAGTAATCAACCCAGGGTGAAAAAAAGAAAAAAAATCTAAGTATAGTATAAAATGAGGGCAGAGAAAGATTGAAGTGTGTCCTGGTGATGATGGAAATTAGACTTGTAAGACAATATGCACGAACCCACGAAATACTTCAATAATACTCTAAGTATTGGTGGATTTTGATTATGGTGAAACACAATGGTGCACTTTGGGGATGGTAGAAGTTACAATAAGACTCATGAACCCACCATAAAATTGAAATTTTTTCTAAGTGTAGGAACAAGATATGCAAGAGAGAGATTCATGACTTGGAATATTTTAGGATCAACAGCAGTGCACGGAGGCATGGACTTGACTTTTAGTATGATTGCAGTAGTGAGTCATGAGGAGTTCAACACTTAGGAAAAATTTTGAAGTGAAGTAGTCAGCAGTCAATTGTAGTAGGTAGCGACAACAATAGCAGAACCAAACAGAAGTATGGCAGCAACATCACAATGAGATAGTGTAGTGGAGTTGGATGAATTTCATCCTTGGAGTTGGGTGAAGTGATTCTATTGACTCAGGAAATAGATCGTCCAGAGTTGGGCGCAGTACAATTTGGTTGGTTTGTGGAAAATTTGGGGCTTCTAGTTGGCACGAAACTTGGGGTTTCCAACAGACTTAGTTGTGATGGGGACATGAGTTCGGGCAAAGACATTGAGATCACAAACTTTGTGGATGTTGTCGGGGATGAAAATGACTTGAGGTGGGGTAAGATGTAAGGTCTTCGGCTAGAAGGGTGCAAAGACCCTCGCCCAAGTTCTCAAGGAGACGAAACTTGGGGTCCCTCCAACACTCAAGAGTCACACTAGTTGGGCAAGTGGGCACCTTGGCATGCGAACACACCAAGGGGATTTCCCATGCATGAGGTGAAGCATGGGGTGGAAGAAACCAAGAGAAGGGGCACACCAAATATGTTGGGGCATGTCGGTATGAGGAGCACACCAAGGTTGGGGCGTTCCCGTCCCAAGGGACGCATTGGTTGATGAGATCACAGGTTTTTTTGCGTGCATCGAGTCCATGAAGGGACGTGATGGTTCGTTTGGGAACATTGTTCCGCAAAGGGATGTGACACACCCAAAGGAAGTGATGGTTCGTGATGGTGACCTTTGGAGTCCATATAAGAGAACAAGGCCACACAACCAAGGAAGGGAGATTTGCACAACAAGGAGAGAAATATCAACTCTGTGATTATGAGGCAGACTTGAATGAAGAGGGGAAAGCTCCCTCAAGGAGCCAAGTCACTCCACATGGGAGGACTTGTGTTTCCTTGAGGTGATTCTATGGACAGAGTTGGGGCGACCTTCTTTTGGGCTAATTTCGGGGAATTCTTGTCCCAGGTCTGGGTGAGGTAGCTATGAGACAAAATTGCAGGTCTGTGTGAAGTCTTGTGACAAAAAAGAGATGGTGAGTATATGGTGGTCACATGTCTGGGGTGCATCGCAGGTGTTGCGAAATTTGTTACGACAGACCAGTCTTGGTGTGACGAATCTATGTATAAGTGTCTTGGTGAGGTGAGGTGAGTTGTGTGACTTTTCCCAAGTTGTAAACTAAGTCGTTCATGCTCATATTTCAATTGTTTTGTAATAATATGACTTATTTGGGTGTTAGGCACGGTTGTTTTCACCCACACTATATATGTGTGTTTCTTGTTTGTTTCACAAGTGTTCTCTTTGTTTCATGGATGTATGCTTAAATGACTAAGTGTTAATATTGTTAACAAATTTTCTAAGTATACAAGAGAGTTACAATAGAGTAGGAGTATGACACCAAGGATCACAATATTCATGCAGGCACACTATGGGGATGTGACACATTACCTAATGACTGGTTTTCAAACTTGATTCATAATTATAGGTGGGTGCCCCACATTGAGATCTATTCACTATGCCTTGGGATCATTGTACCATGCCTCAAGATTCATGACATTGCATGGGGATCCATGTACTTGCATTGGGATCCATGTAGTACATGTATTCATCCATATCTACCTACATTGGTATCCATGCCACTTTCTTGGGATCTGTGACACTACATTGGGATACGTGTCAATGCCTGGGGATCTGAGACAATGCATTAACATCATCATAGAGGTATCCACATCAAAATTTGTACACTTTTCAGCATATTGAGCATACATGAGGTATTTATGGTGGTGGTTACTCGTTATTTCTAGCAAACATATGGGGTGCACCCCTTTTAGACCCCTCTTTCACACATGGGAGTGGTTTCTATCCTTTTGGAGATGCTATTACTTGGTACATGTGTGAACACTCCTTTGGGGTGCATTTTCTCTCTCTTAACTCACACATGTGATGCTTATACAACCTTCTAGAAGGGCACACTTCATGTATTCTTGTTTATCCACACATGTGGTGGTTCCAATGCCTTCTAGAAGGGCACACCTCATTATTCATTTGTTTCCCACATCTGTGTATGATTTATTCCATGATTTTTGGGTTTAGTTAGGGGGTGCCCTTGTTCTTGGGCCTCCTTTTGACTCAACAGTTTTGGAGAGGTTGTTGACACACTTTGAGGAGGGCGCACTTATTCTCATGCTCTCATGAACCACATGTGTATCATTTGCACATATTGAGGAGGGTTCCCCTACATTTGAGGATTTTTGTAATCATTTATGGTATTCTCCCATGATTTTCACTTGGGAACATGGTATTAGGCTCATGGTTTTATTGTAGTTTACCATTGTATCTCATGTATGGTTTTAGGGAGCACCTTATCTATATAAGGATGATACCTCCCTCATTTCTCATGGTTGTAAATAAACTAGGAAGACATATTTTCTTAATTTTGGTGTGAGATCTTTCTATCTTTTTTAGTAAATGTTCTAAAGTGATTATTGAAGGGTTTGATATTGCAAGTCTTCACTAAGGAAGGAGTTATTATAAAGAAAGCAATGAAAGTGAGGTATGATTGTAATATATTTTATTTATTTGTGAATTTTTAGGCTTAGATCTATTGTATTGGGGGTGAATATCTTAGGGTTTTACTTTCTTACCCTAGGTTTATGTTTAAAATTTTAAGTTTTGATACTTAGGTTAAGTTCTTTTGGATTAGTCTCCATGTGATTCTTACATAGTTCAGATTTCTTAGCTTTGATGCTCACCAAGCAATCTTCCAAAATGTTTGGGGACTTCAAACACCAAATACAAGAGGACAAATATCGAAGATGTAACATAGACCCCATATCCCAATTATAAGCACTAGGTTTCACTTTCTTTTTCTAGCCATCTCATTTATCCTTTCCCTTTAATTTTTTTGTTTATAAGCAATGGTTTTTACATTCATATTTTTTCAAATCTAGATTGCATCTTCCCAATTTGTTTGAGATAACACTTTCATTTTCCCTATAAACTTGAAATTTATTGCAAGTCATCCAATTGAATCATCCTAAGTTAGCATGACTCTATCTACTTTTTTGGGGTGTATCTAACATTTTTCTTGCTTCATTTCACATAGATTCGGTACCCACGCCTTAAACACATTCTAAATAACTCGCATATCTAATGGTTTGATTCAAAACTTTGGTATATCTGAAGCCATACATGATTAAGTAAACTAGAAATATTCAATTTACCTAACGATATATATTTTATTTTCATGGCCTTTTAATGCTAGAAAACACACCCATTAATTCATGGCATAAGGTTTGTAAGCTTTCTCTCATTCATAGCTTGGTGAAGAATCCAACGACTTGGTTTAAATTTGCATATCTATTCAAAATTTGGCATTTTTCATGGTTATAATGCTCTAATCCAATGAATCGATTCCTTCATTAGTGGAACGACTTGGCCATTTAGCAAAATGGTTGAAGCATTTTCATCCTTTTATGGTTTAAAATCTATGTTTTGAAGGTTTCAATACTTGGTTATGTTCCTTTGATGCAAATTCTGATGTGTATATCATTGATCCTATATTGTGTTAGGGTCCTAAACTCCCTAACCCCTCAAGTAGATAGCATAATATGTTTTTCTATGTAATAAAGGCCAACAATAGTAAATAAGGATTATGAAATAATGTGAACACGTCCAATGTAAAAAGACTTAATAGAAGGTTTTGCTTCTAGAAAAGAATGTTCTCTAGAAGATAGAAATAGTATAAATAGGAGTAGAAAACTTGGAATTTTTTTGTCTTGAGAAGTATTTTTTCCTTGAGCTCTGCTCTATTGTACGTTTCCCCCTCGAAGAGGCAAGTGAACTTGGCTACTGAGATAATAAAGGTATCATTTTTGGAATCAGTTATGTCATTATGCTCTCACTTTTGCTCTTTATGTTAACAATTTTTATAACAAACTTATGTATGCTATGCATATTAACATCTAGTACCTTACGAGTGGTATCAAAGCAATTTCCTCTGCATATTTTTAGACAAAAACATTTCAAGATAGAGACGTGTACTGTCGATGTCTTTAAAACATAGTGATATGTTGTTCAGTGGGAAAATTGTGGTTGGGGAAGAATACATGCAGGAAATATAGACGGTTTCACATGGTTACTCGAAAATTTGTTTCACTTGATTGGAAGCATTTGTAACCCTTGTTGGTAGCACTTCGAGTAGTACCACATTAGAAAACACTTATACATATACATTCACTCCCACGTACCCTCGAGTATATAGAGAGTCCCATAGCTCTCATGAAACCAATTGTAGATCAACCACTCGACCGCTTGAATTCTATAGTGGCACAAAGAACAACACTCAGGAAGAATACTCTCATGTACCTGGGTAATCGAGTAGTACAACTAAGGATACAGTCAAGCCTTCTTAGTTAGAGCCCTAAGATATTGGATCAAGTGCTAATGTTGGACCTCGTCGATATATTAGAGAGTTATAGTATAGGGAAAACCATTATCTGTACGAACCCTCAAAACCCTAACCCTCATTGTCAAACTAGAATATAATAGAAATGGAGTGGAAATTTTCCAGTGGAACCTTACTTTCTGCACCCACGTTGCGAAATTACTACACATTTTTAACTATTAAAAATTTGGGCATTTTGTCACTTCAGTATTATTCAAATAGGAGTACAACTTTGTAGGAGATTAAAAAAAATAGTTTAGTGGTCCCATTAGCACCCTTATTTGGGACCTATCCCACTAGATTTGTCTCTTTGCGTTGATCATAGTGGTACCCCTCACTTATAAGCCTTTTTTTCTCTGTGGACCCACCCACCCTCCCCAACACCCTTATTTAGGACATGTTCCATTGGATTCTTCTCTTCTCCCTGATCATCGTGGTACACCTCATTCCTAAACCCTCTCTGTGTGGACCCACCATCCCCAGCCTTGCATGCTTATATCCCAAATGGCCCACACCCGCAACCAAGACTTTGACAGCCACATCATTTCCTTGGACACCACCCACAACCAGACCAAGAATGACATCAAGGTACTCACTTCTAATATTTTTCCCCTCACTTCCAAATTTGAAACCCTCTCTCAAGAGGTCAAAAACTTGACAGCCCTCTCTGAAAATGTGAAACACTTGAAAGCGATGATGAGTCAATTCTAGGGCCTTACCTCCTCTAAACAACCTTTACACCATGAGGGCATTGATTCCTTCCATTCCATGGAATTTCATTCTAACCCCTCATCATGAACTACATGTTCCCAAAGTTGAGGTGAATAAATTTAATGGCTCAGACCCCACAATTTGGGTCACTCAAATGGAAGATTATTTCTCCTTACATGGAATTACATCAGTGTCCTTTATTTAGATATTGAATGTTGGCAACGGTGGAAATAGCTTTCACGCATAGGTTATCTTTCTTGGATCTAGTTTGTTGCAAGCCTTTATGAATGCTTTGACACCAACACACATCATTTGGGTTGTTTGACCAAGATGAAATAGTCTAGTACAATGGAATAATATATCATTTATTTTGAGCAATTGGCTTTCCAAACTAAAGGCCTATCATACACCTTTTTTCCATGAATTTTTTTTTAGTGGCCTTAAGGATGACAACCGAGCTTGTGTCCTAATGGCTCGCCCCCAGTCTGGCTTGCCACTACTCACTGCACCAAGGAAGCACAACAGGTTGTCTCTTCCCAACCTAAATAAATATATTGGTATATATTTATTCACGGGCTTTTGTATATAAGGTTGATATTTTCCTTGGGTGGTTGTAGACCACTTGTTATAGGTAAAAAAGGTACATGGTTATCCTCTAATTTGAATTAAAATTTCATAATTGTGTGTATATATATACAATGTTTTTGGCTTATCATGTTCTGAAATTGATTAAATGTTAGTGTATAGATTATATGCACGGTGGTTTCAAAAATATTAATTTATTTTAACGATGATTGATATATTGGATGTAAAATGATTAAAATATATGAAAAATAAAAATTAATTAATTGTAATAAGTTTCATTAATAATAAAATAATAATAACTAATAACTAATCATTCTTAGAATAATAATTAATAAACACACACTCTTATTATTAATTAATAAATTATTATAATTATAATTAATTATTAATTAAATTATTATTATTATTAATTATTAATTAAATTATTATTATTATTATTATTATTAATTATTAATTAAATTATTATTATTATTAATTATATGCACTTCATTTTTTTTTTCCTAAGAAAAAAATATTTTAAATTCATATGTGGTGAATATACATGTTCCTTTTGTTCATCCGACTGAGACCAAAACATCCAATCCAGATACAAAAAAATGTTGTCCCTATTGTGTCTAAAGACTGTTTCCAAACCAATACAGTACTTGGCCTCCTAGGGGAGGCGATCAGTCCTTCATGTCATACACTTTAACTACTATAAACAAAAATTGTATGTTCCAGCACTATATACAGTTCATGTATATAGACTTTGTGTCTTGGCATAGTCGGACCTCCATGGCCTCCGACTTCACACTATCATGGAATCCATAGTTGTTAAATTTTTATGGGTTCAGCTCCAGTGCCTCCTTCGATAATTCATTTGCTTTTGTATTTAATTATCTTAATATATGGTGGAAAGATAACCAGTGGAAGGATAGAAAATCTTGCTTTATCTCTCTCATGATAGTCTCTAGCCTTATATTATGTATAGAGACCGTGTTCATTTCCCAGTCAATAACTAGTTTGGAGTCCCCAAAAACTTGGAGCTTTTGAATATCCTTTTCCTTGGCAGTTTCCAGTAGAGCGCAGAGGTCGATGAACTCTTCCCTTTCGTTGGAACCAAGGCCCAAAGAATAGGGAATGTGGATGTAATGATTGTGGGTAAAATGTAGTACCACCCCCACGCCACTTCCAGGAGGGTGTCCTTGGCTAGTACCATCGAAATATCCCCAATGATTCTCATAATCAATGGGAGGCGCGATGGGGTTCCTAGGATTCTTGTGCCTTGGGTCTTCCTTGAAAATAGAGACCTAAGATAAATTTATAGTTGTCATGAACGAAGGGGGAAATTCTTTGCCCTTGAAAATAGCCTAGTTCCTGGCCCACCAAATGTTTGATATCAGAATGTTGGGTAGTCCCACATACAATTTTATAGTCAGTCTTGTATCCAGGTCTTAAAACACTCATCCAGTGTTGGTCCATTCCAATCGGATATTGCATGTAATGTTTCCTTGATTTATGTTGTCACCTGACCTACATATGCACAACTGATGAAAATGTGAGATATAGATTCTGAATAAATGTTTCACAGTGGGAATCTACCAGGTCTAATCCAACCTCTCTTTAGAAAACTGTCCCAAGTCAATAATTTATTTTTTAGGATGAATCGCATGATAATTTTGCATCGGGTAGGGGCTTTGAATTTCCACAAGGGCTTCCACCACCATTTATTTTCCTCCCCCAGGTTTCGGGCTTCTTGCCAAACCTTATAGCCAAGTTTGGCGGTGAAAGAGTTGTCAGTTGGGTTTAAGGTCCAGCACAAGGTGTCTTCTGATTCTGCATCAAGTGTCACGAAATTTTCACAGAGTAATCCAATGTACGAGTCCCACTCTTGTGCAATGTCATCAGGTAAATCTAGGCCAACTGATGATTTCCATCCAGCACGACCTCTCAGTTGTGGGTGGCCACTACAAGCATCTGAAAGGGATAAAATTCCACAAACCCTAAGGGCCTATAAGAGTGGGCTAGACAAGATATAGTGATTTCTAGAACCCTAGCCATGGGTCTTCTCCCAAACGTATATGTCTACCATTTCTGACCCTCCAAGCCGTCCAGGTCCCAACCAGTGGGAAATCGGCCACGAAGGCCTTCCACACTAAAGTTCCAGTGTTTGATTTGTGATTTGATCTAAACCATTCCACAATGGTTTTGTCTAGAAATTATTTGGAGTTCATGACACGAATCCATAGCAAGTTCCCCTGAGTAAGCCGCCACAGGTTCCTGCCAGCTAGGGCCCATGCAAAGGGTTGAATGTCCTTAAAGCACCAACATCCAAGATCTTTTGGGATTGCAATATTCAACCACCGAACCAACATCCAAGATATTTTGGGATTGCAATATTTGACCACCGAACCAAAGGTATGCCAATTGGATAGTGGTGCCCAACCACCCATAGGTATTGAAAGCACAATTTTTTAATCTTTTGTAAAACCCCCTTAGGAATCGCCATGATGGAATTCCAATAAACCAGTATGCTCTCCATAATGACCTTCAGTAATACCAATATGTCGCCACGAGAGAGGGTCATGTTAACCCAGACCATGATTTGAGCTTCTATCTTTCTAAGGAGCCAATTCCAATCCTCTTTACGATAACAATCTGGTTTCAGATGGAAACACAAATATTTCAAGCCTTCTGTGATGGGAAGTTTATGTGCTGGAAGCAAATTGGAGAAGTGTGCACGATCCAAGTCTCATCAATTGTTCATAATAATAGTTGATTTATCCATATTAATATGCATGCTTATTGCTTTACAAAAGCGACCTAGGATACGTTTGAGGGACTGTGCCTCTGCTATGGAACCAAACATGTTGCAAAATATATCGTCAACGAACAATAAGTGTCTGATGTTTTTTGACTCTGATACCTTATGCCCCTAAGATCATTGTTATGTCTCACCTCCTTGAGAATCTTGTTGAGGGATTCCACCACAATCAGGAAAAGGAAAGGGGACAATGGGCATCCTTGTCGTAAACCCCTGGAGACTTTGAAAAATCATGAGGGAGAGATATTAATGAGCACTTTGAAGGAGGAACTGATCAGACAACCCATAATCTAGTTAACCGATATATGATCCATCCCCATCTAAAGTAGTACGAGTATGAAGAACGTCCAATCCACCCTGTCATATGCCTTCGATAAACCCAATTTAAGTATGGCCGCCTTGAGATTATTTTTCTTGATTGAATGTAGTGCCTCTTGGGCATGTGCGACTGCATCATGTATCTGCTTGTTATGTAAGAAACCAAATTGTTCTTCACTGATAAAACCACTCATCATCAGATGCAATCTTCTGGCGAAAATTTTGGATATCAACTTATACGCCACATTGACACAAGATATGGGTCTAAAGTCCCCAAAAGTTTCCACCTATTGTTTTTTCGGGATTAGACATATGAAATTAGAGTTTAAGGTCCCATGGACTTGTCCGCTCCTCTATGACTCTCAGATCATCAAGAGAAGGTCAAACTTGATGAATTCATAATAGGATTTGTAAAATTCTACCAGGAAACCTTCGAGCCCTGGGATTTTTCCACTTTGCATGGAGAATAGGGCCACTTTAATTTCATCTTTTGAGACCTCCTATGCCAATGTCTTGTTCATATCCTCTGAGAAGACCCGAAGGAAATTCTACACTACATCTATGATGTCCTGAATGGGACAGCCAGTGGGGGATTCAAAGATGCTTTTGAAGTGTCCAAACCCTACTTCCACTTTGTCAAAGAACAAGGAAGAAATATTTCCATCTTCATCTTTGACATCCCAGATGATGTTGACATTCTTGCGGAGGTTCGCAAAATTGTGAAAAAAAATTGTATTATTGTCCTGGGATTCTAGCCAGAGAGTGACTCTTCAAGCGCCACATGTGTTCTTCATTAAGGATTGAGTCGCCCCTCTTCTTTTCTAGTGTCTTCATATCCTCAAGTTTTTTTGGAATAAGAACCCCCCCATCCAATTCCTTTAGTAAGTACGCAGTCTTTCCTTCAACCAATAATAAATCTTGAACTTTTTTCTTCTTCCAGTTCGCCAGCCACAACTTGATATATATTTTAATCCATCTTAAATTTTCCCCAAATTGTAGCATCATGGACTCTGACTTATCTAGGAAAATATGTCTCTAGTTTTCCCAAACCAGCTTGATAAAATCCTCTTCTCCAAACCACGCTTGACAAACTTTAAGGGGAGCTAGCGGGGAGGACAAACTTAAAACCCACTAAAGCATAGTAGGAAGATGATATGAAATACCTCCCTCTATCACCCAAGTCTTGAATTTGTAATATATACCCATCATAGATTCTAAGACGGTTCAGTATTTTAGCCACATATTCTTCTCCCGCCCTTCAATTGTGCAAGGTAGAACAAAGTCTGGTGGGCTCCAGATCAATAAGTGTTTTTTTTTCAAGGAGGGCCGAGAAGAACAGTCTATGGCGGTCTTCCATCGAATGTGGCCCCAAAAATTCATGAAGGGATAGGGAGAAATTCAAATCCCCCCCCAACAATGGTGAAAGGTTCCTTGAACAAGTCTTCTTCTGAAATTGATTCCAAATATGTAACCCTATCCTCGTAGGGCCCGTATATGTTAACAATGGAGAAGGAGAAGTCACAATCATTATGTATTAAAGTGACTAAAATCGCAGACTTGGAAGATGTAGTGGACAAAGCTTTGTAGGCTTGACACCAACCAGTGATAATACCCCAGACATTTTGTCCGCATCCAAAGCACTAAAAGACCAATTCTTAAAATAGGGTTCTAAGGTTTCCCTGGCTTTATCATTCGAGCACATGGTTTCCTGTAATAAAATGATATATGGTTTTTGACCCAAAATAAGTCATTTGAGGGATAATTTTTTATGAGGTCCCCCAATCCCTCGGCAATTGAAAGATAAAAGAATCATTTAGTAACATGGGGAAGGATGCTCCTTGCTCTAAGGGTCGTAGAGATGGTGTCTTGGGTGCCTTTTGTGGATTTATGTCATATCTCTTTCCTTTTCCTTGTGTAGGTGTAATTTACATCCAGCCTGAGAAGCCTTCGGGGGGTCTGGTGCTAGACCCCCCTGATGGGATATTATCCTTCTGTCGACCCATGGATCTAAGGTCATATATTTTAGGGGGAAGGGATGGGAGTCTATATGCCATGGAGGGATATGCATGTGGGGAGGGATTGGTTTTTCCAGTCTCCTCAAGAAAATCATCTGACGAAACATTAGGCGGGGGAGGAAGAGGGCACAAGGGAGAATTGGGGAGTGGTGGTGGGAGGGAGGACCACTTCGAGGAGGGAGGGCCCAAAGGCTCTAGGGAGCAGGTAATGGTGGGAGGAGGAGGAGGGGGAGTGGGAGGGGAAACCTGTGTGTAGAGGGATACAGGGGAAACATCGGTGAGTGGAGGCAAGGGGAGGGGATGGACGTTATAAATGGTGTCTCGTGGAAACTCTTGATCAGATATGATTGTACCAGTCTCATGGGGAGGAGAAGGGAACAACTATGGACCTTGTTAAGTCCTCTGATTGAGGTCGCCAATAGCCTGGCTGGTAGGTGACATTACATCTGACCCTAACTGCACTTGTTCTTGACGACTATCCACTTCCATAACCTCCACCAAAGTCTCACGACCAATCATAGATTTCCTTCGCCAAGTATTTTTTGGGACTAAAAATTTTGGTTGCAGGTGAGTGCATTGTGTACGAATATGCCCTATATCATGGCACCCATGGAACCTAAATGGAAGGCACCAATAATCAACTTTTTGATTCCATATTTTGTCCACAAATACCATGTCCATGGACCCAACCAGACCAAAATGTACATCCTCCTCGATTTGTATCCATGCCCACCTACAATCCTTTTGGAACCCCAGTTTGGTTCCATGCCCACGAAAGTACCCAGCTTGTTTACAATGGCCACGGAGGGAATCTAGAGTCCAAAAGGCCAAAGGCAGACCTGGTAGAATGTCCCAAACGTTCGTTATATAAATGGATTCTTTTGATGGATCAAAATCTACAGGCCATGGTTTTAGGGTTAGGGCAGAGGGGCCCCAAGTCTAGGGTTTTTCCAAGAGAGAGTTGCAGTGTGATTCCTCCTGAAGAATGAACACAATCCATCCTCGAACCAGAGTATGTGCTATCATGACATATCCCAAGAGTGGAAACCATTATTCTTTTGTCCAGGAATGTAGAGCTTTGTCCCCAGGGTTTTTCCCAAACAATTTACCCACCAAAGTTTGGCTTGCATATTGTAGAACTTATGCAACAGGGATATATTTTCCAACCACCATCTGAATCGCCCCATTATTTTCCTGTATACACTTATGTGAGGGCCTAAAACTCCTTTGTGAATGAGGAAAACCCAAATCTGGGAGGGACCCTACCCACGGAAGACAATTCGATGGATGTGATAAGTCCGAGTTAGGAGGAGAAGCAGAGGGAGGGGGGATAGTTGGAGAAGTCGATCCCTTATCTGAGGGAGGGGGAAGAATGGACACACAATGAGGATCGGCATATAGATCAGCATCCATGTGAGTTGATAGATGTGACAGGGGGATATCCCCACCCACATGTCTACAATCCTCATGTTCTTTGTTCTGGATGTCATATGTGGGAAAAAGTGGTGTCGGGATGGGATTCGACCGGTGCTGAAGGAGCTCAAAATAGGAGCGTAAATCCCCCACATGTGAGGGGGGTAGGTCATAATCAAGGAGTTCTTCTGCATCCATCTCTCCTGTGGATCAACAATCTCGAAAAGGAAGAGATAGACAAGTGTCCCAGCAAGTCAGATCAGACCTCACAGAAAAGGAAAAAAAATGGTGGACGAGAAAAGAGACAGACGGAAAAAGTTTGGAAAAAAATATCGTAGGGCCTTGCGACCCCGGCACCTAGGTATTATGCGATGGATTGCATGTCCGCATATTTGAAGTCACCTTACACTCCCCCCTCCGATTAGATGAACTTCATATATACAACTCTAAAAACACATTTAGTGTAGTGTTATAAGCATACAAATTATATAAATGTGACTTTAATACAATGTCATAATCCTACAACTGATGGATGTACGTGAGATGTTAATGGAGTGCATTTCCATGATTGTGTTCATATAATGACACAAAAAGGATGCAAAGTGAATATAAATGACTCTAATGCGACGCTACAAGTATGTAAGCGGTACAAACGAAACCCATTTACTCTTATGTGTTGATTACAATGAGGCAAAAAAGACTCAAGATAATTCTAATGAAACACAAAGTAAAAATCCCCCAATGAGATCATGTTTAACATTGTGAACCCCTGAAAAATAAATAAACGAGTGAAAAGCAGAAAATGTGCTTATACTTGCCTCTTATAAATGATTTAATGTAATATTGTGTGTGATTCAAAACAAAAACCTAAAGTAATTATGACTAACTAATTGTATAAATCTTATGCTTTAACATGAAATAATATTGTTGAAAGAAATTTAAAAGGAAAAGGATCTTGTTCTGTGGAATATTATTGGATGACATTAGCAGAGACAATCGGGAAGACCGTCCCTTGTAATATACACGACATGTGGTAATAAAATGAAAGATTGAATTGGCATGTTACTTGTGATGTCATGCATGAAAACTCTTTCAAAAGTTGGTGATACCTTCACTTAAACAGTGTGTAGCAACCGGGGTGAATAAACTCGAAACTGGAGATCCAATGTCAAGTTTAACTTTGGTTAACATTTTATGTGTGGTGCATTTACAACTCGTAGCACATCATGAATTACATAATTGAGTGCATCTAATGTAAATGTTGCCAATGACTACATGTGTGGAATTTTCTTTTAAAAATATTCAAATCCTTGGATTAGGGAAAATGAGTAAGCCTGAAGTGAAGTGAAACGAAGCCAAGTCATTATGCTACTTAATCTACAGTCATGAGGATAGAGCAGTGGAGTGGACATAAAACAACCCAAGTAGCCCATGAAGTTTGAAATTAACCACATTAGCTTGGGCTACTAATCATCATTTGTTCTATGTAACATGTTTAGTGTTAATCGAATAAAGTTTGAAAGTTTTGGAAAACCCTTGTTACTTATATTGTCAATGTTTTTATGTGGATTATTTGCATCCAATACACTTTTTATCTTTTGTATCCACGGTGTTTCCTCTAAATTTGTCATCTTTGATATGTCACTTAACTAAAATAGGGTATAATATGTCCATGAACTATGTTATTATATATTTCAAACATAAACGGATATCAATATCAAGCAATATTGAATTTGCAACTCTCTTATATTTATCAAACTAAAAGCATGATGAATATTGCCTTGTGATATGATGGCACATACGCCTATTTTAGGCAAATTTCATTGTACACACAAGGTTTAGCTTTGATCATTACAATGCTAAAAATATATAGTGAGTCAACTTTGATTATTACATATTTTGAAGATGGTATATACCATCTGTCAAGGAATATCCTATAAGGTCTTACCTCAGTTCTAGTAAGATAAGATTATCCCTTGAGCATAGCTTAATAGATGGTTATAAGAAATCATTGCCCATCAAATGCCTCTAAATTAGACTATATTTCCTTCTATATTTTATGTTGTAATTTGAGTACAATTCAATAAAATATATTATATACACATTTGAACATACCCATCTCAAAACAATATAATATGTCCAGCTATGCAAAGTTATAGTTAGTTTCCTACACAATCAAGTTTATAAGCACTTTAATTTTGATTTAGAATAGGGGAAATTCAGGCTCTCACTAGCGTAAAACAACTTGTGGGATTCTTAGCACCGATCTAAATTTTAATAAATAATCTGTGGGATTCTTAGCACTGATCTAAATTTTAGTTTTTAGAAAAATCTTCGGCCCTATAACCTAAGGGTGTACAATAGATCAATGGAGTGCATTGACCCATGAGCCTGCATTTTTTCAATTTCGGTTAAATAGGGCCATAGGCTAAGAGTTCAACCACTATTCTTGTAAAAAATATTTTGATACTTATTTTGACAGTTATATGAAGCACACATTTGTAGCTGCAGTATGCATTTGTCAAATTGGACCATCATTGAATACTTCGCAACAAGTTGTTCATATACATGTAACCTTACACTGGGAGGATCCCACATTAGTTTTGGGTTCACAACCTTCAGTCAAAGGCAAACATTATCAACTTGACATAATTTTGGCTCAGAAGCTTGAAATTTCAGGTAGGGTTATTAGAACTTTGAAATATCCAAGTGGAGAATGCTCTATTATAGGTATAGAAAAATTATTGGAATCTTTGTGTAGAAATATAGAAAGATTATTGGAATCTTTGTGCAGAAATATATGAAATATATATAGCGCATATATTTCTATTTTGTATGTTATAACCTATATAAAATATATGTGATCACAAGGATGTTGACTTCCTCATTGACAACCAAAACTTGGATTTTTTGGTCTTGACATTCCTGAGCATCCCAACCCCAAATCCTAGCGCCACGATAGAGAGACAAAGCAAGACATGACCCACCCTACAATAGAGCCACAAAGGGACCCACAATAACCTAGCACAAGCCCAAAGACGCGATAGAGAGAAAGAGCATAGGATCGGAAGAACAAGAGAGGACCTGCAATGACAGACACTTATCATGTCTATTGCAATGTTTCTAGCTACGTAAGATACAAAGGCATACTATAGAATTGGTAAGAGATTAGCAGCCATTTCTAGACCCTTCCTTCTCAAAATATGTCATTATTAACATAGCAAAAGGTCCCAAAATTCTGTAGCAATAGTGAACATGGACGAACAATCATTATTTATGCCCATCTTAGTGATAACTTTCATCTTTCAGTACTGCCAAAACTCATAGCACTTTTGGAAACATCAATGGCTCGATGGTGTTGGGTATGGGTTATATTTTTGCATGTGTGTGTGTGTGGGTGCGTCAGATTCGACAACTACGTTTGACAACTGTGGGTGCGGATTTTGCTATTTTTAGCGGTTTTCTAAATTAATCCTAGATTAAGGGATTAGGGTTTTGGTATCTACGGAATAATTAAAAACATTGTATATATTGTATGGTGATTGGTGAAATTCGATATAATGAATATAAGAGAGGTTTTCCTTGGTTGAGGATTTCCGGTATTTTGTGTACTATGTGTATGAGCCATTGATTAAATTATGTTTTTCTTAAGAATCTATATGCATTTCTTTACCTCACAGGTTTAAAAATTACAAGTGGTATCAGAGCTCATTTTTGGCTTCAGAGGGACGCCTTTGTTGTTGAGGGTTTTGCTCGGTCTTGATAGATCAAGTTTATCTTGGGTCTGTGATAAACCTTGGTTTAGTGGGAGATTTTGCAGTGGTTATTCAAGTGTATAAAGAGGAATGGCGAGCTCTTCTAGAATCGAGATAGAGAAGTTCAACGATAAAAACTTTGAGCTATGGAAGCTCAAGATGGAGGACCTTCTTATAGACAAAGAACAATGGATCGTTGTGGATCCTGGTACACAACCTACTGGTATGCAACCTACTGGCACATAGACGATTAGTACACAAACTACTAGTACACCACCTATTGGTGTGTCAAAGGAAGATTGGGAGAAGTTGGACAGAAGAGAAAGGAGTACTATTCGACTCTGCCTCGCAGATTTGGTGTTGTTGAATGTCTCAGGAGAATCTACAGCCAAGGAACTATGGAATAAGTTAGAGAATTTGTATCAATCAAAGTCCCTGGTAAGCAAGTTGTTTCTTCGAAAGAAGTTGTATCATCTTAGGATGGAAGATGGAGATTTTGTGACAGAACATCTAAATGCCTTTAATACTCTGGTAAGTCAAATTGTCTATGTTAATATTACGATTGTAGAAGAAGATAAGTGTATTACTTTGTTATGTTCTTTGTCGGACTCTTGGGATAATCTGGTTGTATCAATTGGTAGTACCACTCAATCTACATTGAAGTATGAGGATGTAGTTTCATCCTTGGTATCGGAAGAGATGAGGTAGAAAAGCATGGATATTCATAGCACGGATGCTTTATTTGTAAGAGGTCGTACCCAAGACATGAATCATGGTAATTCTTCGGGGGGGATATCTAAATCTACAGGTAGATCTAAGTCTCCAGAAAAATCTTTGAGGAAATGTTGGAAGTGTGTTAAAACAAGGCATTATATGAAAGATTGCAAGTCTAAGAAGGTTGAAAAAACAAAGGGATCTGATAGTACCTCTTCCACAAAGGCGAAAACCTCCACTGAAGAAGGAGGTGATGTTTACCTGGCATCTACAGGTACACATGCAGACTGTGATGTATGGTTGATCAACTCAGGTGCGTCATACCATATGAATCCTCACAGGGAGTGGTTCTCTGAATATGAAAAATATGATGGTGGTGATGTATTCCTAGGAGATGACTCAACAGCAAAAATCATGGGATGTGGAAGGGTTAATTTGTTGCTAAAATATGGAAGGATTATAACTCTCCTTGGGATTCTGCACATTCCAAAACTAGCCAGAAGCCTAATATATGTAAGCAAGTTGGATGATGCAGGAGTGGATACTGTATTGGGAAAGGGCACTTGCAAGATGGTACGAGGAGAAATGGTGTTGATGAGGGGAGTTTGGTGTGTAACTTTGTACAAGTTGTTGGAAAGCACTTATAATAATGGGTGTAACATTTTTGTTGTTCCTGGGTAGAGAAATGAAGGAGAAAAGACCAATATTGTCCCTAAAAAGAAGACGGTGTTGTGGCATCAAAGATTGGGGCATATTGGAGAAAAGGGCCTTCAAACACTACAAGGTAAAGGTATGGTTGAAGGTATGTCTAATTGCACTCTGGATTTTGATTTATGTGAACATTGCATATATGGTAAACAGAATCAAGTAAGATTCCCATCTGGTGCTACAAGAGAAAAGGGGATCTTATAGTTGATACACAGTGATGTGTTTGGACCTGTTCATGTTCCATCCCTAGGGAAATCTATGTATTGTGTTTCATTAATAGATGATTTCTCAAGGAACACATGGATTTATTTTCTTAGAAAGAAATTTGAGGTATTTGGTAAATTTAAAGAGTTTAAGGCCCTGGTAGAAAATCAAATAGAAAAGAAAATAAAGGTATTGAGAACAGATATTGGTGGAGAAATCTGCGGAAATGAATTCAAATAATTCTGTAAGAAGTGTGGTATAGCAAGGCATAAGACTACTCCATACACTCCTCATCAGAATGGAGTTGCAGAAAGGATGAACAGGACACTGATGCAAAAAGCAAGGAGCATGCTTAGCAGTGCCGAGTTAGGACAAGAATTATGGGCAAAGGCAGTCGGTACAACATGTTACATGGTCAATCGATCACCTTCATCAGCATTGGATGACAAAACTCCACACGAGGTATGAACTGAAAAGAAACCCTCTCTTCAACATCTTAGAGTGTTTGGTTGTGATGCTTATGTACATGTTCCAAAGGAAAATAGGAGTAAGTTGGATAAAAAGGCTGAAAAGTGTATCTTTATTGGTTATAAAGATGGTGTGAAAGGTTATAAGCTTTGGAACCCAGATACCAAGAAGATTGTTTACAGTCGAGATGTTGTTTTCAGAGAGGTAAAAGATGTTTCCAAACAGGGATTCCTACCAAGGCCAGAAGAACCTGAGAAAATAGAGCTTGTGTTGGATGATGCAAAATCTGAATCATCTAAAGAAGATGAAGCAGAAGAAGAAGAAGAACCTCCTACCCCAGTATTCAGGAGATTAGTGAAAAAAAGAAGGGAACCAGAAAGGTATAGTCCACCCAATTTCTATTCCAATTTTTCTTTATCTATTACTGATGATGATCCCAGAATTGTCAGGGAAGCAGTGAATTCAGAGGATAGTAAACTATGGAAGAAGGTTATGGTTGAAGAAATGGATGCCTTGGATAAGAATGAGGCATGGGATATAGTTGAGTTGTCAGCTGGAAGAAAATTTGTTGGTAGCAAATGGTTGTTTAAGAAGAATTTTAATGCAGAAGGAAAAGTGGACAAATACAAAGCTCGGTTAATAGAAAAAGGTTATTCCCGGGTAGAGGGAATTGACTTTGGTGAGATTTTTTCTCCTGTTGCTAAGTTAACTTATATTAGATTTATTTTATCTATTGTTGTTGATTTTGATCTTGAAGTGGAACAGATATATGTGAAGACGGCATTCTTACATGGGGATCTGGAAGAAAAAATCGACATGAAGCAACCAGAAGGCTTTGTGGTGAAGGGAAAGAAAGAGTTGGTCTGTTAGCTAAAGAAGTCACTATATGGTCTTAAGCAATCACCTAGGATGTGGTACCAAAAGTTTGACACATACATCCTTGGATTGGGATTTGTAAGAAGCAGGGTTGATCACTGTGTATATTCCAAGCAGGTTGGTAAT